>VDFB02193867.1:2196641-2281035 GCA_007258455.2 Sequoia sempervirens | reverse complement strand
TCTAAGATATTATGCAATTAATATGAACTAAAACAAGCTAAAAAGTGAGTAAAAGATGAGTGAGGGTGCAAGTAAATTCAACAGCATAAGTTTGCAATAAAAGATGGATCCATTTGTCTCCAAATAGTGATCTATTTATAGGAGAGAAAATGGGGAATGGATGGTTGAGATCAAAAAGCTTAATCAATGGTTCAAGATGAAGGGGATGAGAGGCATGGATCATGGATTCTCATCAACAGATGAGAATGCATGATGAAAGTTAATCAAAGGTTCACGCTTGCCTCAAACAAACACAATTTTGACCTGCTCACATAGGTCAAAGGTAACTTTCCAAAGAGGTTAAAGGGTTTAGCTTGTTGAAGAAGCCAAGTGATTTGATTGGAGGAGAGGGAATATTCCTTTAGGGTGAGGAAAAGGGGATTTTACAAATTAAAACAAAGTTTTAATTGTGCAAAAAAGGATAAAAAATATTCCATGGGAATATTCCCTTTGATTAGAGGAAAATTAATTTAATTGCTAACTAAACAAGGTTTAATTTATGCAATTAGGGGATTAGAAGAATTAGAAGATATTTATTAAATTAGATGAGTTAATAAATAGGGGAGAGGGATGAAATGATATTTAATTAAATAACTTAGGATTATTTAATTAAATAAGATGACCTAGGAGATTAAATTAAATATTTTGATGTATTTAATTTAATTAAATGAAGTGTTAGTGTGAAAAGAGATGAATTAACCCAATTTAATTAATTAGGCCAATAGATGAAAATGATGCAATTACTTAATTAGCTAGGCTAATTAAATTAATTAAGCAAAAAGAGGATGGATTAAGGAGGAAATGATGTTAATAAATCTGATTTAATTGTATGACATCGATTAGGACATTTTTCAGTGTCTACATATCTAACCCTCCATAATTTTTGTGTGAGAAGACCATGTCCTAATTCACCAGGGAGAATCAATTATTTTTTTCAGTACTAGACTAGAGAAACCTTTTTTGAATTTGTTTCACTTTTCAATCTAGGTAGCAGGCATAATAAAAAGGGAAATGAGATAAACAACAATGCTATGTAGGGTATCTTTCAGTAGTTGGAGTTTTTTGACATTACTTAGTAGGGCACACTTCCACGTCACCAACTTCCTTTGAACCCTTTCCAGTATATTGGACCAAACAAAATTATCTACTTTTTTATGGTTAAAGGAATTCCCAAATAAGAGGAAGGGAAGATATGAGTTTGACACTTGAGGATCCTAGATATTTTGAGCTAAAGAGAGCGATGCACATTTAGGAAGAGGATAAATTTTTTTATCCATGTTTATATTCTTGCCCAAAATTGAAGAAAAATTAAAGAGAATTTTGATCCAACACTTAGCCTCCATAATAGTGGCTTCCCCCAAAAGGATGGTATCATCAACAAATTTTTGATGACAAACTAGCTACGAGGAAGAAAAGGGAAGGAAACCTTTTAGGTTACCCCATGAAATTCATTTATAAATATTACAACCAAGGACCTTCACTAGCATTATGAATAGGTAGGGATAAAGAGGATCCCCTTGCCTTACACCTCCTAATTTTGTGAAGTGGCCATGGGGAGAACCATTGATAAGCATCGAGAACATTAGGAAGGAAAAACATGCTTTGATTAGTTTGATAATTTTTACTTTGAATCCAAATCTCTAAAGGACATGAAAGAGAAATATCCAAGAAAATTTATCATACACTTTAGATATATCCAGCTTGAGGGAAATGACCTCCTTGTTACTTTTACTCATAGAATGAAGGGTTTCATGAACCAAAAGGACAACATCAGTGATTTTCCTCCCCAAATTAAAACCTTTTTGAGCACTATGGATCATTTTATCTAGGAAATGTTTTATTTTGTTCACAAATAGTTTGGAGTAGATCTTGTAGATGGTATTGGAGAGACTTATAGGTTTGAATTTAGATAATCTATTCACCCCAGCTTTTTTTGGTATGAGGACTATGAAAGGATTGTTAAACTCCTTAAGGATACTTATAGAGGATTGTAATTCTCTAACCACTTGGACCACATCCATACCAACAATCTCCTAGTATTTTTTAAAAGAAAAAGAGGGGAATCCATCAGGACCAGGAGCTTTGGAGGGGTTGAGGGAGAAAATAATCACCTTTATTTCTTCAACAATGGACCTTCTTTCCATGTCTGTGAGATCGGAGGTAGAAATAGAGCAAGGGATAACCTAAAGTAGAAGGTTAGTAGTAGCATCCAAATGAGAAGAGTTTTTTGAGGGCAAGTTGAGGAGATCCTTGAAAAAATTAACTCCAGCATGATATATCTCATATTCTTTAGATAAGTGAGAGCTATCCTATCTAATCAATTTCATTATTTTATCCCTCTTTCTGTTTTTAATGGACGATAGGTGGAAGAACTTGGTATTCTTCTGTCCTTTTATCTACTATTTTTGGCACGATGTTTCCAATATATTTCCTCTTTTCCAATAATTTTATGAAGATCACTTAGAAGAGATTTATCCCTTCTAGATAGAGCCTATGAATTTTGGCTTGCATTAGAAAAAAATATTTGGAAAGGTAGATGAAATGAAAGGAAATGAGTTAAGGAATGAGATCATAAATTTGAGCCTTAGTTCTTTTGACACCTTACAATACTTCTTTACTAAGTTTAAATTTGTTAGGTTGTATCTAAAAGAATGTAGATTAAAGAAAAAAGAGGATCAATCAATTCTTTTATACTCTCCAAACTAGGTCCTAACTACTCTTTATTTGTATCTACCTTCTACTCCATGAAAAAGACCTTTGGGATAGTGTGGAAGATGCCTTGTTTAGATAACTTCATTATCGACTTAACTAAGGAGTAGGATAAGTTAAAATATATGGGAACATTGAAATAGTCCAAAACACAAGCACTTATTGGTTAATGGAAAATAATAGAATTAAAAAAACAAGGAGATGAAACATAACACTCAGAACCTAACAATGAGGCTAAGGAAAAAAAGAAAAATAATCCTCCAAAACTAAAAATTCTTCAAGTAAAAGGAAACCTAAGAAAGAAAAATTTAAGTGTTCTTATTGCAAGAAACTTGGGCATTATGAGAACAAATGTATCGATAAGAAAATTGACCACCTTTCACATCTTGAGAAGAACAACATAGGAGTCCCTAAATCTATCAAACCATCCTCATCAACAAAAAAATCCAGTAAGGCAAAGGAAAAAGGAAAAGATAAATATAAGGGTGGGGCGCTAGTTTCCACTATATCATCATCATCAACTCTATCTTAGATCATTGACTCAAGTGCCTCGCATCATATGGGATGTTCATAGGTTGTGTTCTCTTCCTTATAACCTCATAGTATTTATTCTATGTTTTTAGGTGATGACATGATAGTAGAAATTGTACACCTTCTCAAGTCAACCCGCAATACTGTGACCCAATTTTTGGCCAAAGTAGGACATTGAAATTAGCATTTTTCACCAAATTTTCACTTTATGAAACTTATATCAACTAAAAAATTAATAATTTGGTGATTATGTGAACTAGTTATTTATGAGAACTTGTGAGTAGATTCTAAATATATATTTTAAAAAGTTTAGAAATAAATTGTGAATTTTTTATGTAATTTTTATAACTTTTTTATAGTAAACATTTTTAAAAAGTGACATGTTTGTCATAATGCATATTTTTTTTATAGAAAGGATAAAATTATAATTTTAAAAAAATATATTTTAAACATCAATATATAGTGCATGGATATTTTTTCATTTAACTTTTGAAGTTAGAGTAATTATAATTTGGACATAGGTGTACATCATAACGCATAACTTGTTTGGAATGTATCAAAATTCAATTTTATTTTTCTAAAACAAGGACATCAATGTCTAAGGAAAAAATTTAGAATATTTTTAACTCTATTTTTCCATTTTTTAGTGTGTGTGAAACAAATACTTTGATATTTAGTGAAAAACTTACATTCACAAGAAATAAAAGATAAACATAATAATAAAATTAAAAATATTCAAAATTATACTTTTTGGAAAGCTTATAATAAGGGCTATATACATGGTTGAGAAGAATGGCGTTGCACAAAGGTCTGGTTCACGCTAGGGCCTGTGTGCCCTAGCCCAATTTGTGTCTAGTGTTCGTGCTCATTTTCAAGCTTCTTTGTTGATTTCAGGGGGGTGTTGGTTTGTTGGAAGGGTCTTGCATTGGTCGGACATGGGTTTCGATCATTTTTTGGCCTGTGGGTGGGATTTTTAACTGATATCCATCTTTGGTGTGTCCTCGGCGGGAGGCCTGTGGTGTTCTAAAATTGTGGGTCTCCTACCCTGTCTCTCTCTCCTTTTTGTTGAGTCTTGGTTTGTTGGTGCATGGAGAATCGAGGTATAGCCTCTTCTTAGGTTTCCTTTGGGGATTTGGAGACGGTAGAGCCGTCTTCTTTGATGCATGTTAGTGATAAGGAACATACAAGTAAACCCCAATTTGGGGAAGGTGTTTCCTCTTCAAAAGGGATGTTTCGAATAAAAAAAGTAAACGGATGTTTGGAGAGATCTAAGGACCAGCCAATTTTGGTTATTCAACTTGAGCAAGTTTCAGAGGATGTCGAATACTGGTGCAATCATGCTCTTATTTGCAAATTTTTGGGCCTTCGCCTTTCTTTGCCTATGCTGTAATCCTAGGCACATCGGGTTTGGAACCCAGAAGGAGATATGAAGATTCTGTTAGCGGCTAATAACTATTTTTTGGTTATCTTTTAAGCATGTCAGGGAATGAGAATGAGGCATTATTTCTTTAGGTAGAGCTCTTGTCAAATCATGGCAGGCTTCTCTCAAGGAATCCTTGTAGCCAGAGTTCTGTGTAGGTTCACTAAGAGCTTCCTTTGATTCACAGGGGAAAATTCTTCCTCAATCTCTCTTTATAACTTCTTGGAAGAAACTGTGGAGTTTGACTACACAAACTCCAGAAGTAAGGTGATTTGGTTTGCCCCTGTTTGTGTAGAAGTTGATTTAAATAATCCATTCACAGATTATAGGAATTTTCATGGGATCATCTTCTTGGTCCAGCGGGCTGGATGCAGAACCCTACCATTCCAGATAAATTTTCCCATGAGAATATGAGATTCATTTTACATCGCATGAGGATGTCCAGAAATAACTTCACACCACTTCCTGGACTCACAAAGGGAGGAACTTCCGAGAATGCCTATCAATGGACTGTAGATAATGAGGGTTGTCGGTTCAGAGTCACTCTAAAGGAAAAAGGTAAGAAAAAGAACACAGTTCGGATGACAAAATAGTGGCACCTTTACTTGGGTTTGATGCTCTTCAGTGACTCCAGAGAGTGCACTCTGGTGAGAGCTCTCTGCAGGGGCTAAAAGGACAGCAACATAGAGTTTGGGATGAGATGCAAAGGAGGATCAGATTTTGTCTTCCAGGACTGGGATAGATGGCTATAGATTTTCCTCCTCAAGTTCAGGATATTGGAGATTTTCGGGGGTCACAGGGTCTAGAGGGTTCAGTTATGTTGGCTCCTGATCCTCTTGCTCATAAGGGGACCTCAGATTCTGTAAAGGGTAATAAAGCTTCTCCTATCTTAGGGTTACAGCAGAAATCCTTTAAAAGGGGGCCTTTAGATAAACCGTCAAAGAGTGGTAGGAAGACTGATCAAGAGAAGGTTAAGATTATGGGTGATACTTTGGTTGAGTTTGGGTCTATGAAACCCATTGATTCCCACTTCTCCCACCCCCACAAATGATTATTTTATCATGGAATGTAAGGGGGTTGAACAACATCCCCAGACAAAAGGTTGTTCGCAGATTAATTGAGTCTCAGTGTCCTGATGTGGTCTTTATTCAAGAAACCAAGCTTACAATGGATGGTTTGGCTAATTGTGCTTCGCGTATCTAGCCCTAGGGCTCTTGGCAAGGGGTGGGTGCTTTGAATAATTCGGGGGGGTGGCTTGCTTCTGAAACCCAAGGAAAGTTTCCCCCTTATGGTGGATATCTAGTCAGTCCTCCATTTCTCTGGTTGCCTCTAGTTTTGAGACTGGAGAAAGGTGCCTTTTATCCAATATTTATGCTCCTACTAATTTTTTAGGTAAGTCACATTTATGGGCTCATATCAGACTCATCCAGTCCCTGGACCCGTTTCTCCCATGGATTATGGCTAGAGATTTTAATGTTGTTACTAGTTTGGATGAAAAACGAGGGGAGTTAGCTAGGCTAGACCCTTCTTCAAATCTGCTTAGGGATATGATTGGTTCCTTGAACCTCATTGATGTGAAGCCAACTAATGGTGTCTTTACATGGAATAATCAAAGATGAGGTGTTGAGGATATCTCATAAAGGCTTGATAGATTTTTGGTTTCCTGCTATTGGATGAATAGTAGGTGGACCACTAGTTCAGAAATTCTTGATTGGAGGGGCCCTGACCGCTGGCCTATCAAGCTCTCTATCACCTCATATGGAGTCACCAAAAATCCTTCTTTCAAATTTCAGTTGATGTGGTTAAGAGATCAGTCTCTATAGGACCTTATGTTGGGTTGGTGGTATGAGGGGATGCCTACCCATGGGATGACCATGTTTACTTTTAGTAAGAGGCTTCAACATGTGAAGTACAGGCTTAAGAGATGGAATAAACAATGTTTTGGGAACCTGCATGCTCAAAAGATAGTTGCTCATTCCAAGTTGGATAATATTACTCGTCAGATTTGGGACCAAGGGTTGACCTCTGATCTAAGTAAAGCTGAGCCCTCGGCTCTTGATGGACTAGAAGAGTGGGAGCTTCGAGAGGAGATTTTACAGAGCAAAATCTCATTGATTAACTTTGGGAGGGGATGAAATGCATTTAACTTCATAACTGAACTGAGCTTAGAGGCAAGAGGAATTCCTATCTCTCTCTTGTTTGGTATGGGGCTGGAAGCTCTCTTCTTTTGTGTGAAGAAGAAATTTCAGGGAAACTGTCATTGTCTAATCTTTTACTAGGGGATCTTGTAGCTAGCCTTGGGAGGAGCCATCTTGGGGTTGTGTCCCCACCACGCTGAGATGGTCAGAACTCTCTTGTAGTGCATGTTGTTGGTGGAGAGTGCATTGAAGGATAATTCAAGCTTGGACAGGACTGGGGCGGTTTTAGGGATGGAAGGCTCAATAAGTTAATCATTCAGATCATGATTTGGTGTCAGGACAGGTGGCTTGGTCTCAGGACCACTTGGCTCATTTAGAAAGGAGGACTTGGGCAGTTGGGACCGGAGCCACAATGCGTTAATGTTGTCTATAAGATCATCACCAAATTGATTGCTAAGAGACTCAAACCACTCCTTGGTACTTTGATCTCTGCTGAGCAGGGTGGTTTTGTTGAAGGAAGAAATTTTTTGGATGGGGTTGTGATAGCAATGGAGGCTATTCACTCTATGGCTACCTCTAAGGAGAAGGCTATGTTTATTAAACATGACATGGCTAAAGCTTATGATCGGGTGAGCTAGGAGTTCTTATAGAAAATTCTCTTGGCTTTTGGTTTTGATGAGGAGTGGGTGAATTAGGTTCTTAGCTATGTGACCTCGTCCTCCTTCTCAGTTCTCATTAATGGGGAACCTTCAAAATTGTTTAGTGCTTCTTGGGGACTCCAGCAAGGGGACCCTTTATCTCCTTATTTATTCATTATCATGGCAGAGGGTCTTGGAAGATTTATAAAATATTAGGTGAGGCAGGGTTCTATCCAAGGTTGGAGCTGGAACAATAATCTTCCTTCCTACTCTCATCTTCAGTTTGTGGATGACACTGGGTTGATGGGCATGGCTAGAATTAGTGAGGCAGTGAACTTCAAGAGAGCTTTAGATATCTATTTGAAACCTTCAGGTCAGAGTATTAATGTTGATAAGTCCTCCATTTATTTCTTTACTACTCCTCAGATTATTCAAAGTAGGATTGCTAGGATTCTTAGATTTCAAATCGATTCCCTTCGTTTGATGTACCTTGGGATTCCTTTGGCCTTGGGATCTCAGCATAGAGATTATTGGCAGGGGATTTTGGATAAATTCTGAAGTAAGATTAGTCACTGGACTTATAGATGGTTATATTCTTCTGGGAGAGTGGTTCTCTTAAAGACTATGGTGCAATCTCTCCCCACTTATAGGTGTTGTGTTCAGGTCCCCCCTTCCACCTTTGTGAGGATTTTGATGCTCTATCTCGGCAATTCCTTTGGTCAGGCAGCCTCCTATCCTGGAAGTGGATTTTAGTCAAGTGGGAGTCTATCTGTAGGCTGAAGCATGCTAGGGGCCTTGGTCTTAGGTCAGTGGCTCTTTTTGTCACGAATTTGGCAGCCAAGTTGTACTGAAGGTGGTGCAACAATCAGGATCAGGATTGGGCCAAGATTCTTGCCCACAAGTATCTTCCTAGTGCTGATAGCCTTGATGTGTCGCGACTTGCTTTGTTGGGTAAAGGTTCTTGTATTTGGGATAATCTTAAGAAGGGAGCTCAGCTTATTAAGGATGGTCTCTTCTGGATATGTAATAGAGGCTCTGATGCTCTATTTTGACAGGACTCTTGGGATGGCCACCCTCCCATTCTTTCTAGCTTCCCTCAACTTCAGCCTCTCTGCCATATTTTTACTGATGTTGGATGGATTAAGGTGGAGTATTTTAAAATAGTCAAGTGTATGGGTCAGGTTGAGGTGACTTGTTGGAAGGACCCTCAGGAGTGGCCCGTGGGTGGTTCTAATGAGGATTGTGTTGTTCTTACTGAAGCTTTGGAGGGTAGGTTATGCAACTCCCTTAATGAGAGGGACGCTTTAGCTTGGAGTCCTAGCCCAAAAGGTAAATTTATTGTTGCTCAAGGTTATGCTATACTTGATAGGAACTTACATGGTCCAGCTGAGGTGCACTGGTGGAAGAAGGTTTGGAATAACTTTTCTTGGCCCAAATGTATTTTTTTCTTATGGTTGGTGGCTCAGAAGAAATGCCTCACTTGGGAGAATCTTCGCAAGCGAGGTTTTCAGGGACCTTCTGTTTGCTTCCTTTGTTCGAACAGTGAGGAATGTACCTCCCACTTGTTATTTCTTTTCCCTTTTTCTAGAGAGATATGGCACAGATGGTGGGAGGCTTGGCATCATGGTTGTATTCATGCTACCTCCCTAGTTGAATTTTGGGAAAGTTTGGGCAGGCCTCCAGTGAAGACTTTTTTCCTGCAGGTGGCCTGGACTGTTGGGCCTATTCTCATTCTCTGGAACCTTTGGCTGGAGAGGAACCACAAAATTTTTTGTGGCTCCAAATTAGGAAGTTTTCAATTGTGGAAGAAGATAATTAGTAGGCTTCAGGAGACTATTTCTGCTAAGTGTGATATGTCTGAAAGTATTGATCCTGGTGATCATGCTATTGTGAGGAATCTAAACCTAGGGGATAGTAGATAGGGATGCATTGCTGGAAAAAGACCCCGACATGTCAAGCAATGGGTTTGTCAGGATGGGAGGTGGATGCTTCCCCCGGTTGGGGTCCTAAAGATTAATACAGATGGTTCTTATCGTGGGAACCCTGGACATGCTGGTATTGGGTGTATAGGTAGAGGTAATGATGGTGGTGTGGTTTTTCTCTTCTCTATTTACAAAGGTCAACACTCTAATAATCTAATGGAGGCCCTTGCTATTAAGATTGCAATTAAGAGAGGATGCTCTTTAGGCTAGAGGAGGATCATCTGTGAGTCAGATTCTCAGATTGTTGTGGATATGCTAAACAACCAGAGTTTGGATGATGTTAGTTGGAAATTAGCCTCTATGGTCAAACAGATTCTAAGTCTATGTAGTTCCTTGGATTCTGTCTCCTTTTGTCATATCCCTAGAGAATGGAACAGAGTGGTTGACTTTTTGGTGAAGTGGGCTTCTAAGAACATGGATGGTTGGGATATTAGTGGAAGGGATGAGTTACCTTCTGATTATCGTGGGATCGTTGAGAGGTTATTATTGGAAGATAGTAATATGTAGGGTTGATGTTGGCCTTTGGCCTTTGCTCTGAATTTTGGATTTGATTGAATAAATTTTTACCCCTTCTCTTTAGAAAAAATAAGTGCTATATACATACAACACATAATTTCTAAATGAATTAACTTGATCCCTCAAAAGGTAAAGAAAAAGTGGTTTTTTGTTAGCATTTTGATAGGTACAAAGGAGACTCCATTGTGGGTATGGTTTAAGACTAGAGGGGCTCTATCCAAGGATATTTGATCTAAGGGGGTCTTATCTAACCCTCTTCAATTAAAAACCCTTTAGATGGAACCACTCAAGGCTTAAATCATTAATTTTTTAAAAAAATATGTGATTTTAGGAAAAAATCAACATGTCCCAAAAGTGGGACACACAATTGTGTTGAAACCTTTAGATCGCACTTTGCATGTAATATTTATCCTATAACATTCATTACTCATTTAGATGGATTTAGAAAATTATGGTAAGAGCAGTGTAGCCACCTTAATTATTGATCCTTTAACTAGCTTAGAAAGTAGGATATGGTCATAGGGTTTCCTATAATTAGATTATCTAAGGGTCTTTGTGAGGGTTGTACCCTTGGGAAGCATCTTGACTTGAGAAATTTGATAAAGGAAAAATATGGAGGGCTATGTAGTTTTTGGACCTTGTTCATAGTGACGTATTAGATGCATTTCCCCATCCATATTTCAATAAGGCTAGATATGTTCTCAATTTCATGGATGAATTATCTAGCTATACATGGGTCTACTTCCTTTGAAAAAAATGAAGTCTTCAACAATTTTCTATACTTCAAGGATCTAGCTAAAAAGTATTCAAGGAAAGCCATCAATGTTGTTTGAATAGATAATGTGTATGTTAATTTCAGGTTTGAGTAGTTTTGTAAATTAGAGGGGATAGACTTGTAGTTAATAGTTCCTTATACTCCCCAATAGAATGGTGTTGTATTTATAAGAATAGGTCCTTGAAAGAGATTTCTAATTATATGATACACTCTAAGGGAATTACACCATAGTAATAGATAAAATCAACCAACTATGCTTGTTACATTCAAAATAGGGTTCCTCATAAATCGCCCGAGAATCACTAAGCAGGGTTTGCGTTGAATTTCTTGGCTGCTGTACGGCGCCGTGGCTGCCCGACCCATGTACGTTGCTGCCAGTGATTTTTTGAGAGATTTGGTGATTCCACGGTGGCGCTGCGGTTGCGTTGGCCCATTTAACGGTGAAGTTTTCTTCTACCCGGTTACGCATTGCCCGATGTTAGGGAATCGATTGAAGCTAAGAAGATATACACAGTCTAACTATCAAAGTGGGGCACATGCTTACTCTACCTCAAACTTTGATAAAAAGAGATTTGGAGAGCATCAAAAAATATTGAGTGGGATAGTGATATGCATGAGGAATACAATTTCTTAATAAAAATTCACTCTTGGTATTTGACATCACTTCCTAAGGGAAGGAAAGTGATTCAATGTAGATGGATATATCAAACCGATTTTATTGTAAATGGTTTGATTGATAATTACAAGACACATTTGGTTTTTCACAAGTTTTTAACATTGAATATATTGAGGCCTTTGCACCTGTGGCCAAGATGACTTCTATCTTACTCACACTTTCTATTGTTGCAACACATGGCTGGAATGTGCATTAGATGGATGTGAAGAGTGATTTTATTCATGGAGACCTTGAGGAGGAGATCTACATGGATTAACCACCATGATTATTTGAATACTAATCCTTATATTGTAGACATAGGAAATCTCTCTATTGCCTTAAATAGGCCCTTAGACTGTCTAGGTATGCCAAGATGGGTTCCTTCCTCCTAGCTTCAAGTTTCACTTGGTTCCATTCAGATTCTAATGTGTATCTCTTGTAGTAGGATGATTCATTATTGATCTATTAATTTATGTTGATGGTTTTTTTATCACCTGGAGTTGTTCACATGCTATTGTAGTAGTGAATTCAACTCTATAGGATAGATTTGACATGACAAAATTATATTTATTGTATTATTTATTTTATATTGAGATTTCACAATCTGACTCAAGGATCACCCTTGTACAACCCAAGTATACTCTTGAACTACTTTCTTGGTTTTACATAGTTGATTATAATCCATAATCAACTCCCTTTCTATCTGGATTCAAGCTTGAGGATAACTATAAGTTACACCATTGGTTGATTCTACCCTGTAGTGACAAATTGTTGGTAATCTCATCTATTTGAGTATTACCAAGCCTGACATCTCATATGCAGTAGGCACGGTTTTGAGATTCATGTAGGAGCCTCATGAATTTCATTGGAAAGTAGGTAAGAGGGTCCTTCACTACCTTCAGGGTACTCTCAAATTTGGGATTCACTATAGATTTGTCACAAAGGTTGACTTGATTGGATACAAATATTTTGATTGGGTCAACAATACTAGAAATTGTAAGTCCACTTCACTACCTTATAGTTTCTCACTTGGTTATGGTCCTATTTTTTGGTCTAGCAAAAATAAAAATGCTATTCTCTATCATCTACAAAGGTAGAGTATAGAAAAGAAATTATTGTAGCTACTGAGGCTCTTTGGATTCAAGGAATTCTCATTGAGTTTAGCATTTACTTTAGGCATCCCACGATCATCCATTGTGACAACCACATTACCATCCAGATATGTAGGAATTTGATCTAGTATTAGCAGACTAGGCACATAGAGATTCATATGCATTACATTCAAGATGTCAATCATAGTCAACTCATCAACTTAGCCTTTTTACAATATTCAAAGTATGTTGTTGAAATTTTTATTAATCCTTTTATTAAGAGAAAATTCATTCATATATGAGATTTTAACTTGGGGTGCAGTATACTTCAACAAAAACATCACCTTTGGAGGGGATTCCTAGTCATCTTCATCTTCTATTCTCTCTTTTTGGGAGAGTTGTTTCCCATTTTGTTTTCTCCCTTTATCTACTTTATGAGAGATTACATTGTATTTGGGTACTTTAATAGGCATAATACTATGCATTAGAGTACATGGTTATACACATGACATTAAGCCTAGTTAGGTGTCTTAGTTAGAGCTAGTTAACTCACCACCTCTTGCAAGTTTAGAGGATGTTAACTCATCGCTAATCTTTGTTAGTGGGGCTCAAATTCCTAGTCTTCTCCACTAATTATGTTGATGGTATTTATGTGACAAAAAGATATCTCTAGAGGATCTTATAGAAGTGACAAGTTTTTAGTGGTTGATGAAAAAAATCTTGGTTGTGATAATTTTCATTGTAGATTATATAGGTCTCTATGTGACATGATTAGAATTGACCTTCTTTTGACCTACTTAGAAGATTTTGATATCAATTTCCACTTAGGTGCTATATTAAATTTAAAAATATTAAAGAAATAACTAAAGTAGGAATTCCTAAATAAATCTATGATTGTTGGACAATCATTTTACTGAATACATCCTATAAGATCATAACCAAAGACCTTGTTGTCTATATTTTTTATTTTCTTTCACTTATTATTTGACCTAACAAATTATGTTGATCAAGAGAAGATATACCTTGGATAATCTTATTGTTGTTTGGGAATGTATGAAATCAGCTTGTTGCTCTTAGCAATAAGTTATTTTCATCAAGATTGACTTTACTAATGCTTATAAACATGTTGGATGGTTTTTCATTCTAGTCATGCTTTAGGGTCTTAGATTTAGCCTGAAATCCTCCACTTAGTATAAAAATTATTTGCAAATTCCTAAAATTTTCTCACCATCAATAGTTGACAATCCTCTTCTTTTGAGCTATTTAGTTTAATCCACCAAGGATTCCCTCTTTCTCTACATCTCTATTTTATTATGGATGAAGGTTTTGGCTATTTGTTTGATAATGTAGTTACCCAACAAAGGATTAAAGTTATTTCCCTTCCCATCTTCTAATATTTAACTTGTTTAAGGCCACTTTGATGAGAAATTCTTTCTCACTATCTTTGAAGAGTAAGATAATGTTAGCCAAGCCTTGTAGTGTTTAAATATATTTAATATTGTCTTAAGGTCTAGCTTATAGTGACAAAATACAATATTATCATCAATCCTTCTTTCCCAATCCTCCCAAGCTTGAATTTTTTGGGTAGAAATAGATTGACCATGGGGAAGTATTTATGTATTTGGACATTGATTTTTCCTTCCATTCCTCCTCTTTATATCATTGGAATTTTTTTTATAGTTCACATTGAGAAAAGGTTGCAATTCTAGATTGTTACTTGCCTATTTCCCTCATTAGAATGTTCTATATATAATCCTAAGTGATTTTTTCCACCCTTGTATATTATTCTTCCTAATGGGATCTATCAAAATTTTCTTATAAAAAGTTAGAGAGGTTGCTTCAATTATTTATTTGGGCCTCTTTTGACAAAGGAATAGGATTCCACCAATTTTCCTATATATTTTATTTTATTTCTCATGCTTCTAGTGGTCTTGTCTTTATAAATAATCATAGAAAAAGTTTGGCCTTATACATGAAGTGGATTTAATTACAGTCATAGAGGGCAATGAGGCATGTAAAATTACTTCTTAGAATTGTATTGCATTTGGAGTGCCTAATGTTGAAAAATGAGGTGTTTTCTTAGCTTAATACCATGTAAAACTTTAATATTGTTGATCTAAGTAAGCTCTTTCTTTGTTACATATATTCTTTGTGGGTGATTATCTTGATTAATCCATTTTACTGTTGTAGAGTGTAGAGAGAAGTTGATAGAAGAACTAGACAGGATATTAGAAGGATCACACAAGATATACCGTGGAGAAACCCTTTCGGGAAAAAACTCCACCAAGAATTATTCTATTAGTCAATCTCTGAATTACAATAGCTCCAATTCTTGCTTGAGAATGCTTCTTCTGTCTTTACCAATCTTCTTCACACCTGCAATAACAATTATGACAACTCTATTCAACTTGAATGAGATATAGAGACAATATGCAACCTTGTAATCTCCAAATGGTGATAATTCCAATGCATAAGCTCAAGCCCTTGAAAAGGTATGCCATATTCCTTCAAGTTGAGTTATTCAGTGAAGACTAAAGCTTACAACATGTGCTTCATGCATTTGGGTGTCCCAAATTGAAGCTACAACTTCTCCTTCACTTTGGTGATAATTCCAAAGCTCTTCCCTCCAGTTTGCTTCCTTAAGTGGCTACTTAAGCGAGGCAACTATAAAATATCTTATCATGCATGAGAGACGAATTCAATAAGCATCTTGGGCACCCAAGTTGGCTTCAAGTGCTTTATAGTTAAGCGAAAACATTTACTCAACACCATTCCAAGAATGGTCATCCCTTATTAGCTGAGGTAGTCCACGTTATCGTCACTCACAACTCAATGTTATTAGCCATGCATTACAAGAGTTAACTAAAACTATTTTAACACAGCTTCAAAATATGAAAGCTTGCATGCAATTGGGAATGTGAACCCGGTAGTGAGGCTGCCTTGAACTAAAGGCTGAGACTAAACTAAACTAAAGCCGGAGTTCTAAACTAAAGGCTGAGACTAAACTAAAATGAGGCCCGAACTAAATGGTGAACTTAACTAAACTTAGCTGAACTTCCAAGCATGCAAACATCAAATCCTAACTCCTAGGATCTTTACATGTAATCAGAAGTGTTAACTGTTACTCTGTATAGTTAACTAAACACAAGGTGAGTTTCACCTAACCATGTGGGTGTCCCATGTGTCCCTATTATTTAGGAACTCACTATGGATGCCCTCACATGTTTCTTACATTTAGAATTAATTACAAATGTCCATAATCATGATTATTTCATCAAATATTAATCTCATCCTAATCTTAGTGTTATTGAACACATTCCAATAATCTAGGAGATACATGAAATAATTAATGTTTAGGATTTGCAATTGAATGGCAACCTATTTCCAACATTCTCACATGGTATACATTGCAATTATTACAAACAAGGAATAATGACAAATTACAAGACTCAAATCCAATGGCCTTCTTGCACCAACTAACCAAACCATGCTAACTTCAAATGCAACCTGCATAATCATGAAGCTTCCAAGAAAATGATTAAAATCAAGAGAACTTATCTATATGGTTTCATAAGATAATCTGTAACATTAATTAAAGTGTTAACTTTTTCAATTAATACCTTCCCATTATCAACCAAACCATTACCTTTCCCAAGCCTCTATAACCAAACCAACTCTTTAGAGGCATGCTAAACTACCGAGTGTGTTGAATTCACATTCAACCAAGGTGTAGACTCCTCAGTCTTTTCTATTGAAAAACTTTTCTTACAAGTAACCATTCCAACAAATGTCTCTTACCACAAGAGAATTCCAGCCTCACCTATTTCTCCAAGTATCCATAAGGACCTGTAACCAACCAATCCATGCCAAACTCCAAATGTAACACAACACTTTCATGAAGTAATCAAACAAATGATTAATGTACCCAATACTTAAGAGAAACACACAAGATCAATGCCAAAGCTCCAATCATGAATCAGGAACATAAACATGACATCCATGATCTAACCATCTCCTCTTAGGAGATCACATGCATCATAAAATACTTATGCATCCTAGTCTCAAGAGAACCATGTAATATGCAAACTCTACTGCAGTACTTATCAAGAGTAAACCATGACATCCATAACAAATATATACTCCTAAACCATGAAACTATATCTCTAGTCACATGGAGATAACCTTACAAATGATGCATCCAAGTCACTGCCAACAACTCCCACTGAACCATGATACCGAGTTACACATGGCATCATGACTACCATCCTCTCTATGAAGATTACTTTGAAACATGAAGCAAAGAGTTATCACAAACAATATTAGCTAAAATAACCAATGCATCATTACTATTATCCGAGGACTCCTCTGTAGAAGACTCAGAACTCTCTTTCTTGTTCTTACAATCCTTCTTCCTGTAATCCTGGTTTCCCCACCGGTTCAACCACTTTACCTTACTTCATCCTTAGGCTTACCTTCCCTTCCTTGTTTCCATAGGCTCCTTTTCTTAGAATTCCTTTTACAAATAAGGCATCTTGGACCCACTCCCTTAGACTTCCTCCTGTCTCGATAGGAGAGTAGGAATAATGTTGTCCATCTTTGGATCTGCACCATTTCCACTAATTGCAACAATTAGATTTTCCCAAGAATTTGGTAAAGAACAAAGCAATAAAATGCACTTATCCTCATCCTCAAGCTTTACATCTATAGATGCTAACTGACTGAGAATTAAATTGAAAGCATTTAAATGTTGTGCTACTGAATCACCATCTTTCATTTTCAATGAATATAATTTCCTTTTCAGATACAACTTATTGGTGAGACTCTTAGTTTGATAAATATCCCCTATTATTTTCCATAATTTATATGCACTTGTTTCCATTGAAACATTTAAAAGAATAACATCAGCAAGACATAACCTTATTGTTCCTCTTTCCTTCTTATCTAACTTAGCCCAATCTTCATCTGAAATAGTTGTAGGTGTCTTTGTCTCATTATTAACTGCTAACGATTGATCTCTTTCTTGAAGAAGATCTTCCATTTTTAATTTCCACATTTCATAGTTAGAACCATTGAACCTTTCAATCTCTAACCTTGAATTCATTGTAACAAAACTTAATTCCAAAATCAGCAAATAACAAAAAATAATAAGAGCTCCCACTAAGCTAAAAACCTCCAATCTTTTTGAAGACATCCCAATACTCTACCCAACCTTAGCTCGTGCAAATGTTGAAAAATGAGGTGTTTTTCTTAGCAATACTATCAATAAAACTTTAATATTGTTGATCCTAAGTAAGCTCTTTCTTTGTTACATATATTCTTGTGGGTAATCTTGGTTAATCCATTTTACTATTGTAGAGATGTAGAGAAGTTGATAGAAGAACTAGACAGGATATTAGAAGGATCACACAAGATATACCATGGAGAAACCCTTTCGGGAAAAAACTCCACCAAGAATTATTCTATTATTCAATCTATGAATTACAATAGCTCCAATTCTTGCTTGAGAATGCTTCTTCTGTCTTTACCAATCTTCTTCACACCTGCAATAACAATTATGACAACTCTATTCAACTTGAATGAGATATATAGACAATATGCAACCTTGTAATCTCCAAGTAAATTTGATAATTCCGATGCATAAGCTCAAGCCCTTGAGTGCATACATATTCCTTCAGAGTTGGGTTATTGATGAAGACTAAAGCTTACAACATGTGCTTCATGCATTTGGGTGTCCCCACCTTTGAAGCTACAACTTCTCCTTCCTTGGTGATAATTCCAAAGCTCTTCCCCTCAAAGTTGGCACCCTTAAGTAAAGCTACTTAACTGAGCCTTCAAAAATATCTTATCATGCATGAGAGGTAATTCCAATAAAGCATCTTGAGCACCCAAGTTGTCTCCAAGTGCTTTATAGTTAACTGAAACATTTACTCAACACCATTTCCCAAGAATGGTCATCCCTTGTTAACTGGAGGTAGTCCCTTTTATCGTCATACAACTCAATGTTGGTAGCCATGCATTACAAGTTAACTAACTACGTACAACTCAAAATAACCAACATGCATGGCCCGAGATAACCGAACCCGAACTATTTGAATTAGGCCGGCCCGATCTGAACTTAACCCAACTAAACAGCCGAGACTTCAAGCATGCAAACATCAAATCCTAACTCCTAGGATCTTTACATGCATTCATATGTGTTAACTGCTACCAGATAGTTAACTCCAACACAAGGTGAGTTTAATTTCCACATGTGAGTGTCCCATGTGTCCCTATTATTTAGGAACTCTCTATGGATGCCCTCACATGCTTCTTACATTTAGAATTAATTACAAATGTCAATAATCATGATTATTTCATCAAATATTAATCTCATCCTAATCTTAGTGTTATTGAACACATTCCAAGAATCTAGGAGATACATGAAATAATTAATGTTTAGGATTTGCAATTGAATGGCAACCTATTTCCAACACCTAAAAGGAGGCATACCTAGAAAGATCTAGGCTTTCATTCCCTCATGATAAATATTCTTATGCAAGCTTAAGGAACTTTTATTTTCAAAATTATATGAAGATTAAGAATCCATTAATCCTTGGCTTATGTTAGAGTTATCATACATTAGCTAATAATTAATTAATCTTTAATTGATTATTAGTCTAATTTATTCTTTGCACTTAAGCTAATCTTAGGATTGCTTTATTAATCGAGTTAATATTAGATCATTATCTCATGTGATGTTGAAACTTGTCATGATTTGATCCCTTTCTCATTTAGGGCTTTGCTCTTATAAGAATTAAACCCTCATTGTAATTACTCTCAGAGAATATCTGGAGCTTTCATATCTTCTTGAAATTCTCTTGTTACTATAGCTTTTTCTTGTTCAATAATATATAGTAATTCTTGTTTTGCAGAGTGGAAGGTGTATTTGTTTGTTGTTTGATCCTATGGCTCATGGTTTTGTGCTTGTTTCACAATTCTAACATCTTATTTGGAAAGAGGTTGATTTCAAGGCTAGGGCTTCTATTAAGTAATAATATCCTTGGTGATCTTTTATGATTACTTTCCAAGATAAGTCTCTTGCCAAATTTCCTTGGTTTGATGCATTTACATTTTTTAAATGAGAGATTTGTTATCTTTCAAACCTCTTCTACAAAGTTACTAAGAGTTGGTTATCATCATTAAAATTTAAAGATAAGTACACTTAACAATTAGAATTATGAATCCTTTCAAAATATTATTGAGTTTTTTCCACCAAAGATTATCCATAATGTTGGGATTTAGTGCACGAAACCTTTGTGGAAGGATTGGAAGTGGTATCTAGATATTTCTTTCAACAATTACTTATCTTTTAAAGGATATTCATGAATTTAAATTCCTACCTACCTGTTGATGGCCAAATTGACACAACAACATTTAAATAGAATATTTTTACTCTATTTCTCCTAAAAAAGATAACTGATCTAAAACCACCTATCTTCCAAGGTCTCTGTAGTTGGTTCTCAATTGTGTTTTTTTGTTGAGCAGTCAATGAGGCTGTAATGTTCAAGGGACCTCCTATTATTGAGCTTCTTGGTTGCTGCAAGATCAAATTCCTATCTAAACCTACTCTAACAGGGGGTATAAAAAAAAGGCAAAAGATAAATCAAGGACACAAGAGAGAAAAGAATGTTAATTCATTTAGTTAACCAAACCTATTACTCTTCAAGGAATTCCTAAACTAAAACTGTAGAATAAGCCAACATGTAATCAATACAAAGTTGAACATTCATTTACAGTGCAAACTTTAACAACAGATCACAAATCACCATTTTGAACAAAAGAAAAGATAAAACTTCATTCCTCAAAGGATTCCAAATCAAATGATTAACACAACAAATATCATTCCAGAGCATAACTCAAGATAGGTTTGAATCCGACTGTTTCTACTGTTGTAAAAAAGATAAACAATAATTACAATTTTGGAAAATTCACCAGTGTACGGAAACCAATATCCTCAAATTACCTCATCTAAACTAAGAAATTCAAAAAACTACATCATCTATCCTACTGCTAAAATCTAATTAGCTAATTTGCAAAACTTCTAACTGTTTTTCCTAAAATTCTCCCCCTTTTCAATGAGCTTGATTTGACCATTAATAGCTTAATCAATTTACATAATTTCGTCCAAAAATCAGAATCAATTTAGTTGTAGCTTTTGTGTGCATACAATCACCATAAAGAAAACCTCATGTTTCAGCTCCAATTTAGCTTCAGTTAACAGCTACATCTTTCAATTACATTTGCAGCTTCCAGTTCATGATTGCAACCTCTAGTTTAACCTTGAGTCTATCATTTTTACATGATGAGTAGCAACATTCTTTCTAGAAATAAACTCAAGTGGGCCCACCATACATTCAGTTTACTATCAGTCTCATTATCTCATCAGAAAATATCCTCTTTCCTCCTTTGCATGTTAGTTTTGTAATCTCCTCTCAATCCATTATCTTTTCAGCCTTCAAAAGTACCTAAAAACCAAAAACATAAAACACATTAATCAATTTATAAAATTAATTAATGAATAATATTTAAGTAATTCTGACAATTAATTAAATATCTAATATATATAATTAAATGCAATTAAACTTTCATTCCTAGTTTGAAAGAATAATTAAATACTCCTGTGCAACATTTTGTAAACAATTCACCCCCATGCTAAATGTTTATGCTTTCTTTTTTATGTCATGCGGTCAGAAAGTTCACAAACCGTGTCTATGCTCCCACAGTTTGCATGCTTGGTGGGATCGAAACCAGACAAAAGCAGGGTTGGAACCATGGCAGCCTCAAGTGTTTTTATTCCAGGTGCAGGTGTGGAACGGGAGTTGGCACCAGCGCAGGGTCGGGTCCATCACAGTGTGGAAGTAGAGTCAGAACAAATCCTGGACTAGGAACGTGTGGGAGCAGGATGGGAACCCATGGAAGGGAAGAAGTGGAGCCATTCCAGAACCAGGAACTTGATGTAAGGTTCCACATTCCATTCTGGTTTTGGTTCTAGCCCCACAGCAAGGAAGACAACAACAAATGAACATGGGTAGAGTCGGAACCAAAACCGGATCCGAAACCTTTTGCAAAGTTCAAGATTTGGTTTTGATTCCGGTTCTACTCCCGCCAGAGGAACAAACACCGACACAAGAAAAATGAGAAACAAAAAACAAAGGGAAGTGGAACTGGAATGAAGCCCATCCCAAACAAGACACAAATGGGGACAAAACACAAAGAAAACCAACGGGAGCAGGATCGAAACCAAAATCGGATCCAGAACTTTTGCAAAGTTCCAAGTTCAGTTTCGTTTTCGGTTCTGCTTCTGCCAGGGGAAGAAAAAAACACAAGCAAACAAAAGACAACTCAAGGGAGAAACATACCCAAGAGTGCAAGGCAAACCAAAAAGACAAAGAAAACCAACAAGGCAAGGGTGGGACTGGGACCGAAACCGAATCCAGACTTGGAACCTTTACAAAGTTCTGAGTCTAGTTTCCATTTCAGCTCCACTTCTACCAAACAAAAGGAACAAGGACTTAGGAGGAGAAATAACAACTCCTAAGACCCAAGCAAAAGCACCAAGGACAAAACAAAAACAAGGGAGACCCATTTTGACCAAAAATTAAAATGGGGTGGTTATGCAAGGCATAACACTACCCATGGTTCTATAACTCAATGTTGGGTGGAATATTCAATCCACTACCACTCAATGGCACTACAAGTTTCAAATATTTTGGTTTGCCATTTTGGAGCCCAAACTAGCACATTTTAACTGGCACCTTCTTTATCAAGGTTTTCTCTTTGGGCATCAACTTATTTATTTGGGTCTTTCTAACCCCCTTAATCCTTTTTGTGGGCATTTGGAAACTCACAAGAATCTCTCCCAATTTTATGCATGCCTCAAGTTGTATAAAAATAGATACATTATTTTTCAAGCCCTTCTAGATAGAGCTTTTCTCTTAGCATATGACTCTTTTAGGTGATTAGCCTAAAATGCCTTTGGAATTCACCCAAATTCGGCATGTTTTGAGTTAGAATTATATAAAAACATATAGAAAGGTATGAGTGTTGTTTTATTTTTAGGAGCTACTATGGATGTTCACTTTTTCATTTATACTAAAGCCATTATATGCTCTATTTTTTGTTACAAATTCAAGTTTACCTTGATAAAATTATTTAGGAGGTTTTCCACTTGAAGGCTCTTAAAGAGCATTGGGCTAATGCATTTTGTATTATTGCTCATATGATGCCTTCTTCTATTAGTAGTGATGCTTCCCTTTTTGTGACAAATGTCAAGATCATAGCCATAGTGTTCATTCCAAGCATGGTTCTCATGATTCACATAGGTGCCATCAATATAGATGTTGTGGCTAGTCATCTCTACCATGTGGCCAATCTTTTGCTTCTCGATGTAATTGTGGCTTCTTCAATTAACTTGATAGTAGGAAGTTCTCTCCAATTGAACCTTGTCATTTCTCATGTTCTCACGATTCTTGTGGGTCAAGAAGAAGACAAACACACAGAGGATACCATTGCAACTTGGGAGCCTATCTTTGATGACCATGACCTCCTAGATGATTGAGACAACCCCTCAACATTGACCCTCCTTCCACTAGAATTATTCTAACTACATAATAATATGATAACTATTTTTTTCTATAAACTTGTACATCATTTTTTGGTATTGTGATTCTATTCTACCCATATTTTATATAAATTTATATTATGTTCACTATCATTTACTATAAAAATAATGATTTGAAAAAACCAAAACATCTAAAGAAAAACATGCCATTGGATCATAGTAATGCCATCATAGAATGTTCTAAACCACTAATTAAATGTACATTTGTAAAATACCCCCACATCCAAATCTGATCCTGAGTCGTGGATAACACATCAATTAGGTATACCTCATTGCAAAGACGAAGCTTCTTGGGTGCTGGCAGTTTTCAACCTATTCTTCTACTTTTTCAACAAGGGTATCTAGAAGCTTGCGTAGTCACGCACTAGCTCTCATAGTCTTCCTCAAACCTTTTTTCTAAGAGACCAGATAAGCTAAAACTTTGAGCCCATTTCTCATACGCCTCTCTATAAATGCTTTTGTGACTGTTTGCCTTAATCAATCCATCTAGGTACTCTTTTATTTCTGTTTTGATCATTGTGCAATTATAGCATGACCTTAGATATTGCAGGGTGGGATTTGGCATTAGCAATGAAAAGACCTTTGAAGACTGAGCTTTATGAGCTCTATACTATTTATGAGGAGGATGAAGATACAACATTATTATCATCCACTGATCGCAGGCATAAATCCCAATTTGGGAGATTTTCACAAGTGGCAATATTCATGGGTGTTATGGTGTCGTTGCTTTTTCTTCTGCTTCGCCCTCTTCTCAAAGCAAGCTCTGCTGTATTGAGTTAGAAAGGGGACTGTGTGTATTGGTGAACAGAATTGAACCAGTCAAGATTCGCTTCATTGGGTTTTTTCTACTGGTTGTGGGGATTACTTTTTGTATTCCAGAATTTGGAAAAGTTCAATCCTATTTGAAGCTTTTGAAAGATCTTTGAATCAAGGCATAACGTCCTTGCCTTAAAAGAGATAAAGATGAGATACTCAGGTTGAGTGCACACAGTTACATGGCTGGATATTGTCTGTATCTTTTTGATATGTATTATAAGTCTGATAATGACTTTTAAACTTGTTAATGGTTGTGATCATGTGAATATTGTCAAAAAATCAGAGTTAAAGGCAATGTTTATTATGCAACTTTCAAGAGATGTTTATACAATGAGTTTTGTTGTAATTTTATTTTTCTAGTTATAATTCTTATTATCAAGTGTTTATCTTTTAATTTATTTTGAGTGTCATAATTATTTAACAAATTATAAAAAAATACAATTTAAAATCAGTTGTTTGATTTCTATCGTTTTTAAACTTTAGATTTGAAAACATTGTTTTTTTACATTTAAATTTTGTGGATTTTTATAAAGTATAGTCTGGAAATCAATATATTTTTTATGAATAAGGAGACACATTAAAGTACTAAGAAAAGACATGCATTAGGAAAAATTTCATAACTCATATACACACCTATGTGAATTGGGACTCACACAACTATTCACAATAAAAGCACTATTCTAATAGAGACATACTCAATTATTCATCATAAAAAAATTTTATATATATGAATAGAGACAAACTCAAGTATTCAGTGAATCAACAAATTCAACTTCAATGGACATTGAGCCTTATTTAATAATATATTATAAATTCCATCCACAAGAATAAGTTCATTGTTTAATTTAGTTCAAAATACTTTATTTTCACTATCCTCTAGGGGAAGGTCTTCATTAGTATAATCATAATTTTCAACATTAATTTCACAAGTGAGGAACACCTTATCCTTTAATGATGTAGGAACATCGCAAGTTGAAAGGCAATCTTGCATCAACCTAAAATATATATTTTTATTTTCAATCGCCGACCTAAGGCAATCTATAAGAAGTTGTCAACAAAGTGTCAAATGTGAGGCAATTACAAACTTGTAAAAAGATCGTTGAATTAAGGTAGTTGCATCAAATCCAAGGACATCTACCACCAAGAAGAGTTCCTAGTATAACCAATGTTGTTGGAAGAATGGAATTAATGTTAGACATGATGAGGATAATGAAAGTTTGATTGGATATTATGAAAGAAGATATGAGAAAGGGTCTAAACCCTAAACATGAGGATGAGCTTGAGATGATGATGAATTGGGAACTCAAACTATAGGTCATAATAAAAGAATCCTAAAAGAAGAAGAATGAAATTAGATGAAAATGTTGAAAGTTATTTCCAAAATTGGTAAAGACATAGAATTGAGATTTCTAACTATGTGGGTGACTTTAATCTTGAGGAATTGATTGACCAGATAAATGATATGGAATAGTACTATGATTATGAAGAAATTGAAGACTTGAAAAGGGTGAGGTTTGCAAAAACCAAGTTGAAAAATATGCTACTATTTGGTGGAAGAAAGTTTATTTAGATAAGAATAGGAGAGGAAATGAAAAGATGACAAAGTGGGATAGGATGGTGATATAATTGAAAATCAATTTAGACACACTAATTATTAGCAACTATTTCTAAAGAGATTTCAAAACCTAAGGGAAAAGGAAAATTCAGTGAAGGAGTACACTGAAGAATTTCATAGGATGATCATAAGAAATGGGCATAGTGAATCCAAAAATGAGAAGGTTGTGTGGTACATAAATGGACTAAGAGAAAGAATTCAAGAAGAATTGAGTTTGGTAAGGATGAAAATAATTACAAAATAAAACCAATTTGTGCTAAAAATTGAGGAAAAGTTGAACAAGAGATTTGAACATATGAAGAAGGGTAGAGGAGGTAGATTCCAAAGAGGAATATTATAATGCAACAAAGTAAATTCATATGTAGGACATAATAAGGAGGTAATCTCATACCATGATGAATAAAGGAGTAATAATTTATATCATTGAGGGAGGAATGAAAGACACTACTACTACAATTATAGAGGAAACAACAATACCTACTGCAATGAAGGATATTAGAGAAGTGGAAAGGGATTTTATTAGAGACTATTTGAAGGAACTTTATTTGGATGTGGAGGACATATGGCATTTGAATATTACCAAGAGAGTGCTAGAAAGGGAATAAACAATAGTGCAAGGAAAACATACACATAGGAAGAACCTATTGGATCACCAAGTTTAGTAGGAAAATCAGAGAAGGGTTAATCATTGGTAATGAGAAGAGATTTTTTGCTAACATAAACCTCTGAGGAACTGACACAAAGGAAAAAATTGTTTAGAATAATATGCAAATCGAGAGGTAAGTGTTACAAACGTATCATTGATAGTGGTAGTATAGACAATTTTATTTTAGAGGAAATGGTGAATGTGTTAAATTTAAAAAGGGTAAGACCCCAAACTCATATAAGATCTCATGGATTCAAGATGAACATAAGATACTTGTAAATGAATAATATTTGGTGAAATTTCACATAAGATTGTAAAATGATGAAGTGTTGTGTGATATTATGCCAATGGATGTATGTCATATTGTGTGCAGTGTTTTTAATCTATCTAAAAATGCAAGAAAAACAAGCAAAACACTCAAGATAGGGTGATGAGGAGTTCAAACCAGTGTACAAAGCCTCCTATTGTGTATATTTTCCCACAATGTTCAATTGGATGTGTGCTCACTCAAAATTATGGCAGCATAATGGCGCTCTAGTGGAAAATTGGTGAGAGAGGTGAAAATGGCTAAGTGTTGGGATAAATAGATTTTTGTTGAATAATGAGATGAATTGTGGTCAGGATTACATGATGGAGATCAATGGTTGGGAGAGGGTTGACCCACTTAATCTTGGATTAAGTGTGTGCACATGTTTAGTGGGTAGGTTAGGTGGGGATTAGGAAAAATTGATGGAGGATGTGACACTTGAGGGAGTAAATTAAATAAATTAATTTATGGGATAGAACGGGTAAGGTAGGATAGATAATAAAAGTATTTAATTATTTCATTAAATACCTTTGGGATTTAGAGGACTTTAGGGGTATTAATTGAATAATAGCAACATTATTTAATTAATGTGAAAAAGAGGATATTTGGATGAAAAGGGATAAATTTGACCAATGTGAGTGGCCAAATTTAGGTGTACATTTTTCCGCTCTTTGAGATGGTGTTACGAAGTAGCATCATTTCAAAGAAGATTAAAAAAATAGCACTAGGAAGAAGGTGGTTAGATTGGGAAAGATGCCCCAACCATTCAAAGGAGTGACTAGGAGGAGAGATGATGAGAGTGAAGATGAAGATGGGTGAGAATTCCCCCTCGAGAGGACATGCAGGTTCAAGAGAACATGGGTGTGCTCTCAAAATGGATGAGATGATGCAAGGGTAGATGGGAAGCAAGAAAGCACAGATGGATTTAAGGACAAAGGTGATGTTGCCCTAGTAAAGGTACAAGCCAAGATTGGTTGACGATGGATGGAGTGTTGTTGATGAGGGAATGATATATCCCAATGATGATGAGAAGAGTGTTGTTGATGAGGGAAGGATACATCCCAAAACAACACAAAAGGATAGGGAAGGATACATCCTGATGATGATGATGAGAGTGTTAATGAGGGAAGGATACACCCCAAAACAACACAAAAGGATAGGGAAGAATGCATCCTGATGATGATGATAAGAGTGTTGTCGATGAGGGAAAGATACATCCCAAAACAACACAAAAGGATAGGGAAGGATACATCCCAATGATGATGATGATGATGATAGTGTTGTTAATGAGGGAAGGATACATCCCAAAACAACACAAAAGGATAGGGAAGGATGCATCCCAATGATGATGATAAGAGTGTTATCGATGAGGGAAGGATACATCCCAAAACAACACAAAAGGATAGGGAAGGATACATCCTGATGATGATGATGATGAAAGTGTTGTTGATGAGGGAAGGATACATCCCAAAACAACACAAAAGGATAGGGAAAGATGCATCTTGATGATGATGATGAGAGTGCCATTGATGAGGGAAGGATACATCCAAAAACAACACAAAAGGATAGGGAAGGAGACCTCCTGATGATGATGATGAGTGGATCAAGGCTTGTAGCAAGGCCGGGACCAAAACCAAGGATATAATTAGATGATTTGTGCTAGATCGAATGGATTAGGATTGGATGAAGATGTGAGATTGTAACAAATGATCTATATTATCCTAAGAAGGTTGAAGAGATGATAAAATGGTGAGGATTGATGAAAATATTCTTAGAATAACAAATCTATATTATCCTAAGAAGGTTGAAGAGATGATGATATGATGAGGATTGATGAAAAGATTCTTAGAATAACAAATCTATATTATCCTAAGAAGGTTGAAGAGATGATGATATGATGAGGATTGATGAAGTGGATGGATGAAAACAGATAGGATAGATAGATGAGGGGGAGTGATAAAGGATGCATGGATGAGGAAGATCTAGAGTGAGTGGATGAGAAGATGGATTAAGAGCGTCGTATCAAAATAGCCATGTAGTGAGCACTTAATTTGATATAGCATGGGATACTATGCACCAGGGTATGAGGAACCAAGGTGATATCATATCACATGCATAGGATTGGCGCAAAAAGAAAAGGTTCTAAGTCTAACATCCCAAAGTCACAGGGGGCTTTGGTAGGGCCAATGTTGGAAAACCATAAACATAAAGGATGTCCCAGCATAACACAAAACCACGAGGATCTTAGTGGGTACTACGTGGTACAACCAAGAAGACAAGATCACACAGAAGATTAAGATATGTCCCTATGTTTACCTGTCAAAGCACACCATGATATCATGGATCATGGCATCCCTGAAAAAGTACAATAGGGAGCTCAAATGATAAACAAAATTTCAAAAGCATCAAAGATCACAATAAATTTAAAATTTCCTTTGCCATAGGATCAAAAGGGTGGATGGGATTGGCATGGTTTGATTTAAGGAAGGATACATCCTGTTGAGACCAAAGATGGATGATAGATTAAATAATCGACATGACTCAGGATACTCAAAACTGATTTGACCGCAATATACTAACGGATTTTGTTTGTTAGGAACTAGCTAGGTAGGGACAAACTTGACAACATGACATGACGACAAGACACACCTTAAAGACCTAGGGGCTCGGGGACCGATCAAAGATTAGCCTTGCCTATGTGAAAGCGCATAGCCCTCATAGTTCAATAAAAGACCAACGACCGACCATAGATAAAATCGGAAAGATGACAATGGAGACCTCGATGGAGGACAAAGATAGGATGAACAAATGCCCAGGGGGCTGATCAAATGATTAGCCTTGCCTTCGTGAAAGCGCAGGGGCAACATAGTTCGACAATGACAATAGAAAATGGATAAGGGATGATGAGATGACCATGATAATTGGATACAAAGGTGGAACTAATATGATGCAACAAGATAGACCTATGCAGATAGAGGGATGGTGATTGCATGAAGCTCAAGAATGGGATAGTTATCCAAATCATAAAAAGATCAATTGGGAGGATGATATGATGGATATATGAGTGATGAGAAGTGATAGGAGATTGGAAAGATGTGTGAAAGAGGTCGGATTGATGATAGTGAGATAGATGGCATTGGTTGCATGAGGGGGGAGCCTATAGCCAGATACCAATGACAAGGGATTATGAGATGGAATGAAAATAGAGATAAAGGGATGGATAGATAAAGATAAGGAGATGGAAAGATTCTAGGATGGATGGATACGAAGCTGTAGAGAAGGGGGATTCGCTACTCACGAGTTCTCTTCACTTAGAGAGACTCATGGGGTTAACTGCCCTAAACTACCTCAAGGAATAGCAGCGAGAGTTTCAAAATCCAAAAGAGCAGGGCATAGATATTTTCTAGACAAGTTGACAGGCTCTCAACCAAAGGATGATAGCGCAGGATACAGACGATAGCACGACGCGCTGGCATCCCAGAGGTGCATTGGCATCTCGTACGGACCAAAAAAAAAACTTATCACAAAAAATAGCCAAATGACTACTTCTACCCTGATTTATTAGAACTTCTAAAATGTGGAATAAGTAACAAGATGTAATAGAACTAAAATAAGTAAAGTAGAGAAGATAGAGATAAGGAGAAGAAATGAAAGAAGATACTCACAACAATCCAAGTAATGAAGCCTCCAGCTAGTAGATATATTTAACACCTGTGTCTGTAAGATCTGGAGAAAGCATTGGGGTTGTATAGGGGTTTTCCTCAGTCAAACCCTCGTTTTGGTGTTCCCACCTCCATAGACAGCCAGATAGAAAGAGAGTGTAACCGAAATGAAATGAGTACGTGGTGAAAGCAAAACCTGCTCAGGAGTAGAACCCGCACCACCAAGTATGAGTGATAAAAGGAATCCCCACTCAAGGAGGAGAACATGTATCACAAAAGAGGTGATAAAAGCAATCCCCACTCGAGGAGGAGAACCCGTATCATGAAGTAAAAATGCGATAGAAAGGAGATATGGAATCCCAAGATGCTCACAAGCATGAGATGAAGGAGATGAAGCTGCAAGAGCCAAAGGAGTTGAAAAGAGGGAGAAAAAGAGAGATGTAAAAGCCAAGAGTGTGTTGCAAAGAGGTGCAATGAGATCTTGAGTGTTGTAAAACAAAGAAGGGAGTTGTGCAAGCAAGAAAGATGGGAGAATGCTTGAGAAATAAGCTAAGGAGGAGAGGAAGCTAGAAGAGAAGAATGGAGCTAGAAGAAGTTAGAAGTCAGAGAGACAAATGAATTGAAATAATAGCATTTAATGAGAGAAAAGAATCTTCTCCAACCATTACAAGGCGTTCTCGGTCGTTACCGCCGAAAAAGGGTGAAGACAAGTGGCAAGCATACTCAGAGATAGTTGTTTGAGTGTTGAAATGTTGCAGGATGCTAGCGTGGTGTGCAAACATCCACGTGGCGCACTACTGTCTAGACACATCACGCTACAAAACAACGCTAACGAAATGCACATGGTTTCCAGCAAAGTTGATGCTAAGGTTAGTTGTTGAAAAGGGGTGTCACATCTTGAGAAGGGTGTTACCGGGATGGTGGGCTAAAATTAGCCTACACAAGTGCTAAGGAGGACACTAAAGTGGGATGCAAGAACGTATGTGAAAGCAAGTCGGGTGCACCCCATGACCTTTACGTAGTTTCAAGGATGGGGGATGAAAAGGATGGGAGACATTGGAAGGGATTTCCTTATGGATGGATGAGAAGATAAGGATGGGGAGATGGAGGGGATTTCCTCTTTTTTTTTGGATGGATGGTGGGAAGATAATGATGGGGAGATGGAGGGGATTTCATTTTTTTTGGATGGATTTCCTTTTGGATGGGTAGGTGGGAAGATAAGGATGGGGAGATGGAGGGGATTTCCTTTTTTTTGGATGGATGGGAAGATAAGGATGTGGAAGATGGAAGGATGAGCATATTCCATGAGAGAAAAACAAGGATGGGGATATGAAAGGATCATGGCATGAAGGGATAAAGGTTTTGGAGGGATTAATGGAAGGAGGATGTAGAGATAATGATAGGGAGGTGGAGGGGATGACAGGATGGATGAATGATGTCTCCAAGGACTATGTCACAAAGGAAGTAGATTCCCCCACTCTAGATATGTCATGTGTGATGAGGCAAGAGGGACAGAAGATGAGTGGATGGGAAGGTAAAGGAGATAAATGGAGGATGGTGGGTGGATGAGGGAGGTAGATGGATGTGGATATGATGCATGGATAAGGAAGGGGGATTGATGGTAGCATGATGAGTACACAAGAAAGGAAAATGGAAAGGATAAGGAATATGATAATGTATGGGTGAGGGGAATGTATGCCAAGAGGTGTCCAAAGCATGTATATATATGTTTGTCCCTATCTTTATCAAGATCAATAGGAGGATGGAGGGATTGGGATAAATGAGATACGATAGACATGATGGGCATGGTAGGCTAGATGGAGGAGATGGAGGATGGTACGTTGAGAATGAAGTTTCCCCCAAGTGTGGAAGTAAACTGGATGGGGGATTTACACATGATGCTTGTTTTCTAGGTTTTCATCATGGTACTTATCCAAGGCACTTGTTTGCCAAGTTTTCACCATTAGACGATTTTTTTTTTTTTGGAATTTTTGTGGATTGTATGTGGATGGAGATGGATAAGGATAGGGATGTGGATAAGTGGATTTAGAAGAAATGTGATAAGGGGGATAGATGGACTCAAGCATAAAGTTCTATACGAGGTAATAAGAGCCCATGTGTGAAGTGACTATTGAATGTTGGTACAACCTTATTAGGATGGATGGATTAGGCAAGGGAATGGATTAAAGGGATGGGATAAGAGAGATATGTGGGATAATGGATGGGATGTGAGAAATTTTATGGATGGAATGATGGAGAAAATGTGTGATGGGGGAATGCTTTTAGGACCAACATTGGCACATATGGTGGGGGATGTGAAATGATAGAAGGATTAATGGATGGAGAATGTGGGGGTTATGGAGGAGTTGGGATAGTGAATTTTGGGACTCAAGGACCCAAAATAGATTTAGGAGATGGAGGATGGGAATCATTAGTTTTTGGATTAGCAACTTTGGATGTTATTACAAATTTTTCATTTGAATGCATTGCATCTTTTTTCTTTGGGATCCACATGGTTATGATTTTTGCTTAAGTGGGCCTTTGTGGTGTGTGGGTTTGATTTGGATTTTGGATTTGATTTTTCTTCTCTTCAACATGTCCTTGTAAGGAGACATGGGGATATTTAGATTCATGTGGATGTTTGGACTTATGCATTTTTACTTTGGCATCCAAATTGCCTCTAATAGCAATGGGTTGGGTATGAGGAGATGGATGATGTGGAGAGGATATGAATGGGATGATTGAGGTAGGATTTTGAGGATGATTTGTGGATGGAGGATGTGTATTTATGTGCCTTTGTCGATGCTGATTAGGGAACATGAGACTGGGATGTTTATGATAGGTGATATGGAAAGGTGGTTGATGGATATGCGGTCCTAAAATGAACTTGGCATATGGAGGGTATGTGATGGTGGATATAAGGACCTAAAATAGATGTAGTAGGTGAGGGATGGGTGATGGTGGATGGAGGTACATAAGGACCCAAAATGGATTTGTAGGATGAATCAGGAATATGGATGGTCATTTTGAGGTGATATGATGGAGGGGGGATGGTGACAAAAGGTTTAGTGGAGTGATGGGAAGAGCCTATTGTTCTTTTGGAAGAGGCTCATTGAGGATGTATGGAGGTTGTACCAACATTTTTGGATTGTGAGTCTTGAGATATATATCCAAGACCTTGTGTGCGGGTATGTGTAGGATCATCATGGAAAAAACAGGCCCTTAAGTGGCAAAAAATTTAGAAAAATCAGAGTTAGACAACTTGACATAAAAATTTGAATAAGTTATCTTTATTATTTCAAAAATATGTAAAAATAGAATTTGTAGCAAATTGAATGTAGTTGCTAAACTACTAGGTTTATTCTATTTTTTTAAAATCTATTTAGTGAAAATTTGAAATTTCAATGCAATAGTACTTAAATTTCAGGGAAAAAATAAGAAGTAGGTGTTTGTCTGACCACCCTAACCACAATAAAATGATAATATTTTTTATAATATTTTAGATATAAGTAGAGGACTCATGTCCCAATGTGATGCATATTTTTTTTAATTTTTTCCAAGTAAATAATTAATTATGAATTTTTTATTTATAACTTAAAAAATATAAAAACCCGTATGTCTGACCACCTTAACTTGGTCAAAACTTCATGAATTTTTATTTTTTTTTGTAATCCTATAGTATGTGAAGCATAGAATGTGACACATGTTTTATATTCAAAAAAATTGATACCATTTGAAAGCTATAGATGTTTTTCAATTAGCATATCAATCGGACTTAAGTCATAATTCAAATAGAAAATGAATAATAATTATTTATTAAATTCAAAGTAAAGAATAATTTATATTGGTGGAAATCTGATAATCTCCTTTAAAAACCCTTTTCGTTTCATCAATTTTGGGTAAAAAAAAAGTCGTCAGCAACATGGGACATCATATCACTTACATATCGCCAAATTTTGGCCCATCATGATCCTGCACATACCCATACGCAGATTTTCTTTGACATGGATGGGCTCTAAAATACCTTGCTAATGAAGGCCTAAACCTTTTCCTTGATAGTTCATAGTCTTGAGCATTCAATCTATGGTAGGATGCTTATCATTTTGGAAGCATGATACGAGTCCATTATTAGGTGGAGGAGGATGGTTGATGTATATGCTTTGTTTTTCTTTTGCAAGAAAACCACCATAGATGAATGTAAGGGTACCAAGGGGATATAAATGTGGCATTGGGATGGTATGGTTAGGCAACAATGAATGATCATGAGATGGAGATGATGGGATAGAATCATCTTGATTGGGAGGAGTGAGTGGTAAGGGATCAGGAGAGGGAATAAGTGATATGATAGGATTTGGATTTGTGGTAGTGGGTGATAAGGGCTCATGAGATGGAGTGGTTGGATCTTGAGTTCCAAGGGGATCATGGGATGGAATGGATGGGGGACTATGATCTTGAGTTGGAGTAGATAGGATGGTAGGATCTTGATGTGGAGTAGGGGATATGTTGGTATGATTTGGATCAAGCTCTTGGCAGGACTCATTGTGTGTGGGAGGCGTGATGATGGAGTGTTAGAGGGAATCCTCAAGTGGGGGAGATGGAAGGATGGAGGATTCATGAAATTCATGGGAGTGGATTTTAGTGATACTAGGAGTGGGAGGAGTGGATTGGCTTTGGGTGTCTTCAATGGATTGGGTGGTGCTAGGGGTGGTAATAGTAATGATAGGTGTGGGATGGAGAAGGCTCTCATCACTAGTGACCATACATGGGGGAATGGGGTAGCATGATTCCATGACTTCAAGACGTGGAGTTGGGGATGTATTATTTTTCACAAGTCCTTGGATGACATCTGGAATGAGGTACTTGCTTATCGTAGGCTCAGATGGTGTGGTGGGAGTAGGTGAAGGATTATGAATGGGTGGAGGTCTAGGATTATGGATTGGTGGATTAAGATTAGATGGAGGAATGGGATTGGATGGAGGACTAGGAGTAGGTGGAGGATTAGGAAATGATGGAGTGACATAGGAGGATATGGATGGTGGATCGATGTTGGAGAAAGTTGATGGGGAATTAAGATAGGAATATTGAGACAGTGGATTAAAGTGGGAATATGTGGATGTTGGATTATGATAGGAGGATGGGGATGTAGGATTAGGATGGGAAGATTGGGATGGTGGATTAAGGTAGGAATATTGGGGCAGTGGATTAAGATAAGAAGATGTAGATGTTGTATTAGGATGGGAAGATTGGGATGGTGGATTGAGGTAGGAGTATTGGGATAGTGGATTAAGATAAGAAGATGTGGATGGAGGATTGATGTTGGAGAAAGTGGATGGAGAATTAAGGTAGGAATATTGGGATGGAGGATTGGGATAGGAGGATATGGATGTTGGATAAGAGAAAGATGTAGATGAAGGATATGATGAATATGTGGATGGGGAAAATAATAGATATCCCTTGTCAAAGGTAGCATAAGGATTGCTAGCGGGCATGGATGAAGGCATGATAGGATAACTTGAATGACTGATTGGATTTTGGGTGACAGTTGGAGAAAGTTTACTAGAAATGATAGCATCAAAGGGATCTATTTCATACTCATCTTGATCAACAAGACTTTCATTATCATCATCAACGTAATTGGGATTTCCCTTGACCACTATTTTTGGTTGTGCAGGAGGCGGATAAGGATTCATGATTTTGGATTGGATGGATATGCATTGAAAAGATGGGACTAGATTATTAGAAGAAAAGGAGAGATGATGAAAAGATAAATAGAATGTATTAGAAGAACATGGAAGAAGGGGTCATAATATTTTTTTTGATATCAAAAGATCTTGGATGTGAATGAACTAAAGCTCAAATTGTGATTTAGACTAAGCTCAGATTGGGATTCGATTTAAGCTCGGATTAGGATTGGATTGAAGCTTAGATTAGGATTTGATTTAAGATTAGATTAGGACGATTGGATTTATGGTCAGGTTAGGATGGGATTCAAGCTCAAATTTGGATGATTAGATTAAAGCTCAGATTAGGATGGGATTTAAGCTCAAATCAGGATGATTAAAAGAGGTGATGGGATTGATTCCTAAGTTCAAGGATGCAGCCAGAATGATGAGAACGATTGTTGGATGAATGAAGGATATGTTTAGCTAACTCATTGCTCAAAAAGGGATGACATTTGGATAGACTGACAATGATTGATGAGATGAAAGTGATTATTTAGGGATGGATATGAAGAGGAAAAATGATTGGACTAGACTTTTAGACTGAGGAAGATATAGGCTTATCGTGACACGAAGGATTGACTCTTTGGATTTTGGATGGGAAGTGGATCTGCCTTTGCATTTGACAAGATTGTCCCTCTAGGTGACGGGATCGCCTATCTAAAGGTCAATGGATTCGCCTTTCTGTCAAGCAATTCTGCCTATCTAGGTCGCAAGATCACCCTTCGAAGACGTAAGATCACCTAAGTCTTGGGGTGTTCAAAAGAAACAGGTGGAAATGAGACACAAAATTGCCTATCTAGGTTTCAGGACCACCTTTCTAGGACACAAGATCACCTAAATCTTAAGGGGCTCAAAAGAGATGGGAAGACATGATGGACAAAATTTCCTATCGGGGTGATAAGTTCACCTATTTCTTTGGATGTACAAATGAGAAACGAAGGCACCTATGACTGGATCACCTATCGGACAAACAGGTTCATCTATGTCTTAAACTGTACAAACAGGGATGATATGTACAGAATTGGATTCGCCCCTGTGGACAACAAGTTCACCTATTCTAGGGGATGTACAGATAGGGAAGCCTCGGTCGAGATGCAGGATCACCCCTATGGACAACAGGTTCACCCAAAAATCTCACAAGATCGCCTATTCTAAGGGAATAAAGTGAACTCAAAAAGTAATGTGACTGACTCGCACTCACCAATGGATGGGAACTTGCCTAATCGGGGAACAACAAAGCGGACAATGCGCTGCCTAACTAAGGGATTCATAAGCAAATTCACCCCAAAAGGATGAACTTGCCTAAAGGATGAACTAGACCTAACTCGTATCTTAATCAACACCCCTTTATAGGGCTAAAGATCGCTATTCACAATGCAAATTCTGTTCTATGTGAGGAAACTTGCCACCGAGGGTAGAGGCGCATTATGGCAAAGGAAAATAGGCACAAAAAAAAACAAATAGGAGGTTGGACTAACTCAACTGAAAAATAAAAGCACTGGTATCACACAAAGAAGACACGCTAGGTAGCACGATCCTAAGGTTAGTGATGAGGGTTTACAAACTGATATGGACTCCATAAGCAAATTCACCCCTGAAAAGGATGAACTTGCCTAAAGGATGAACTAGACCGAACTCAGACACGGAATCACCCCTTTATAGGGCAGGATCGCTTGTCTACAATGCAAATTTGCCTCTATGTGAGGAAAACTTGCCACTGAGGGTAGAGGCAGATTATGGCAAAGGACAGAAAACACAACAAACAACAAAGAAAAAGGTTGGACTAACTCAGACTGATGACAAGCACTGGTATTGCACCGGTGAAGACACGAAGTAGGCAAACACAATCCTAGAATTAGTGATGAGGGCTTACAAACTTGATAAGGGACCCATAAGAAAATTCACCCCTGAAAAGGATGAACTTGCCTAAAGGATGAACTAGACCGAACTCAAACACGAAATCACCCCTTTATAGGGCAGGATCGCTTGTCTACAATGCAAATTTGCCTCTATGTGAGGAAAACTTGCCACTGAGGGTAGAGGCAGATTATGGCAAAGGACAGAAAACACAACAAACAACAAAGAAAAAGGTTGGACTAACTCGGACTGATGACAAGCACTGGTATTGCACCGAGAAGACACGTTAGGCAACACAATCCTAGAATTAGTGATAAGGGTTTACAAACTTGATGTAGGTCCACCACCTTGAGGGGACACCCCCAAGGTTAATACTCTGTGATACTGAGGTGGTTCTCTAGATCACCCTTTCTTGCGGAGGAAAATAGCTAGCAATTCAATTGCATAGGTTCATCAATAGATGCCACGGGCTCACCTTCACACTCTCTCTTAGAGACTATCATAGTTCACCACGAGGATTTCTATCTCAACCCAAGGGAGTATGTGGTGAGTAACTTCAGGCTATGGTGTGCATCCCCTGCACTACACCAAGCCATGGCTAAAACATGGGTCTCTATCTAGGATGAACAAGGCTATCTCATGCATCCTCGATATACGGTAGGTACGTGTGGCACAACCGTGAACACCAGCCCATCACAAGCGTGGATCGGGAGCCCCAACTAGTACTGGAAACTTGGACCAACCCTACATATCTTATCTAGGTATCACCCTAGCTTCGACGCTTCACTAAACATGACGTGACTAGATTGGGGTACAACTTTAGTTCTCCCCCCTTTATATACCCTATCGGTAACACTTGGTTGGGATCGTCCACTGGGTGATGAAATCCTAGGCAAGTCCCACTAAGGGAAGGAAATACTAGACACTTTGGTTGGTCCCCAGTCTCACACGTAGCGCAAGGGGAGATCTTAGACACACTAGCACTTCCTGGGTAGAATGGACTAGACTAGAACAAGTTGTGATTTCTCATCACCTAGGATCATCGAAAGGTTCAAGGGGAGTGTATACGTCAACAACTTGCTCCCAAGCACAACAAACAAGGTTAATTGACCCTTTAATTGAGCTGTGTGCCTAGATTAGTATGAAAAAAAATAGACAAGCTAACTAAAGGGCTTTGACTAGAAGATATGTTAGTAATTTGATACTCCGATCTTGGACAAGCTGCACAAAAAGATGATTAGAGATTTTTTTTTTTGAAAAGGAAACTATAAAGCATTATAAAAATTCTACTGAAAACTAGGATTTTTATACCTTCTGTGGATCACATAGATTCACCCCTATATGTGGCAGATTCACCCAAGAAGGTTGTAGGTTCACCCCTCTAGAATGCAGGTTTGCCTCTATAAGTAGGAGTGGATTTTCCTCTGTACCACTTTAACATGCTTAATACAATCACCATAAATGAAACTAAAATAAATACCATCACTATGTAGAGTTTCAACTTATTTATAATTCCAAAATCAACCACTTTAACATGCTTAATAAAACCACCATAAATGAAACTAAAATAAAAATGAAAATGAACAAATCACCATACGATAGCAAAAACAAAGAGGCACAAATAAACAACATAAGAATGCAAGAAACTACACAAGAGCATCTCACAATACAAGCTTTACATGGAAACCATTTTGAGAAAAAAACTCTACCAAGAAGAGAGGTCAATCATGTATTATCTTCAAATGCAAGATTACAATACATCTACTTCCAAATATCCTCTTCAATATTCAATTCGATAACACCTTTCATTCACTCTACTCACACACTTCATCAAGCACCTGTGAACAAGAATTTACTCATTATCTCCCTCTTACTTATCCCTCCTTAAGCATCTATTATATAGGTGGGAGTAGGTTCACCTGTCAGGTGAGCAGGTTCGCCTATTTGAAAAGAGGCAAGAGCAGATTCACCTCTGTAAGTCAAGTTTGGGATGGATGAGTGCAAGATTTCCTATTCAGAGGAGGGGCAAGAGAGCAACCACCTCTACAACAAGTGGATTCGCCCCTGAAAGTGTTTGTCTAGACTAGTAGTCGCACGTTCACCCCTCTAGAAGAAAGGCGTATATGCATTCGCCTGTGTCAATGCAAATTTGTCATTGTGTTAGGTAGATTCACCTCTATGCATTAAATCCGAACCTAAAAAATATGACACAACAAAAAAACATGAAATCAAACCTGTGACATGGGTCCCACTGGGCATGCCAGAAATGTGTACAGTGTTTTTAATCTATTAAAAGTGCAAGAAAATCAAGCAAAAGACCAAAAACAAGCAAAACATTCAAGATAGGGTGATCATGAGTTCAAACCACCGTACAAAGTCTCCTGTTGCATAGATTTTCCCATGAAGTTCGATTGGATGTGTGCTCACTCGAAATTTTAGTAGCATAATGACACTCCAGTGAAAATGGGTAAGAGAGGTGAAAATGGCTAAGTGTTGGGATAAATAGATTTTTGGAGAATAATGAAATGAGTGGTCAGGATTACATGATGGAGATTAATGGTTGGAAGAGGGTTGACCAACTTAATCTTGGATTAAGTGTGTGCACATGTTTAGCGGGTAGGTTAGGTGGGGATTAGGAAAAATTGATGGAGGATGTGACACTTGAGGGAGTAAATTAAATAAATAGAAATTATTTATTTAATTTATGGGATAGAAGGGGTAAGGTAGGATAGATAATAAAAGTATTAAATTATTTAATTAAATAACTTAGGGATTTAGAGGACTTTAGGGGTATTAATTGAATAATAGAAATATTATTTAATTAATGTGAAAAAGAGGATATTTGGATGAAAAGGGATAAATTTGACCAATGTGAGTGGCCAAATTTAGGTGTCCACATATATTGTTGCGAATACCATGCTAGTATGAAAAAAGGTAACTTATGATGGAAGAAAGAATACCTACACTGTGGCCTCAAACAAAAAATAAATATCCTTGTCTTTGGAAGAAGAGAGCATAAATGGAGTGTGTAGTAATACCAAAATCTATTTTATGGATGCAAGGAAATTTTTGGATGGGTTGGGAAATGAGAACATGTTCTCTGTATTGACTCCAAGGAAGTGCAACACCCAGACTATAGTGAATGCTACTGCAAATTAAGAACCACTACAAAAGGAAGTAACTAAACTATTGACAAAATACTAATGTATTGTGTTGGCCAATGTGCTAGAAGAATTTATAACAATCTAAAGAATCAATCATTAGATGGATTTGATACTAGAAGCTAGTTTTCCAAATAAAGTGGCAGATAGGATGGCCCATTAGTAGAAAACATGTCAAGCTAAATTGATAGGTAAATGAATTAAATTGAGAAAAGGGTTATTCAAATAAAGTGTAAGCCCATGTGTGGTGTTGAAAATTATAAATGTGATGGTAAGAAAATAGATTGAAGGTGAATAACATAGAAGATAATGCAATGCACATAATATATTCACCTAAAACCCTTCTTTCTCCTCAGATAGAGTTGAAGTAGAGTGCACCCATGCTCCACTTGATTTTATCTTTTGATGTTTTGATGAAGGAATGTGGTTTCTCATAAAACTAACAAAATGATAAGGATATGATGATGGAAGATTAGTGGTGCAGGAGCACCTTGGCTTAACTCCACCTTGTTTGTCTTCAATTTTGGCATGTACCTGATCTTAGCCAAATCAGGGTGTTAGTAGGTTGTGTTGGACCTTAGAAGGTATTGTGAGTGGAGAGTTAGTCATTAGGACTAACTTTATCCTAGTTAATCATTGTTGATAAATGTTGTTAAATTTTGGCTTTAATTAGTTTGGGACAGCTTATGTTAGAATGAAGGTGTTAAATGTGTTCTAAACACATGGTCATTGTTAAAAAGGATGCCAAAGGACAGTTAGGGAGTTGATGGTTCGGAGTAAGGAGATTGAGGTCCTAAACTTTAGGATCATAGCATATTGATCAGTTACAAAATGTTGGTAAAAGTTGCATGACCACAGTTGTGGAGTTGCATGTAACTTACTTGGCATTGGGAATCCCTTGAAATCAGGGTAAAGGCTCGATAAACTGCCTTTGAATGTGGAGAAGGCATCCAAATAGGTGTGAAGACTCGTAGTTAGCAGTTAATGGTATTGTAATCAAATTTTGTTGTGTGAAAATAGAAGACAGTTTAGCAGAGATTTCTGTGTTCATTGAAAACTCTGTGTGTTTTGTGGTGACAGTGATATCAAGGCGTTATTTTTACTGTTTCAACATTGTGTTTATGTACAATTGATAGTGTGGAGCATATTTCATTTGGTAATTAGGTAGCTTAGAGCAGAGATATTGTTTTGAGTTCATAGATTAGATTGTAGAGGTTTATTTTCTTTGTTTTGAACAGTCAAGCAAATAAATGGCTCCCCTCTAAACTCTGTCCACGGGATTTCCCTGAGACTAGCAGAATATGGAAGGGGAGCCACACTTTTGTAAGTATTTAGCAATAGGTAGTTTAGGGAATGCAGCAGAAATTTGATATCTCAAACCCTAGGCGAGCTAGGAATGCATGGTTAGGTGTTTGAGAGTGAAAAAGTTGGGAACTTAGGCAGGGGAAAAGACTATTGTACAGAATCCGTACAGTCCCAGGTGGGGCAAGGAAAGGTCTTTATATGTCAAAGGGATTGAGACCTCAAACAATCCACTAGAAGCAGATTTGAAGGAGAAAGCACAGAAACCCTAAGAAATAGGGCAATTAGCCCTTTTGTCCCTGATTATAGAAATGCACTATACGGCAGTGACAGAGGTCTGAAACCTACTTAAAGATTTAAAGCTCTAAAAAGGGTGCTTGAAAGTGTATTTTTTTTTATAGGTTTTTTGTCAAGTTTGAGAGAGATAAGCCAAAAACTGATTGGTAAGGGCTACTAGGGAATAGGCCTCACCAAGGAAATTTCTTGAGATCGGGTGTATTGAAACCTAAAGAACCTCCAAAATGTATCCCATTGGCATTGAAATGCATGGAAATAGAGTTCCTAACTCCCCTACAAAGAGTTCAAATCAGATGATGATGTTGGCATCTAGACCCTTCTAGGTGTAGTGAGAAAGATTGCAATTTCAAGTGGTGTTTGATTACCCAAGGTAAAGCACAAGGTAGGAAACTCTTTGAGAAGAGTTGGAGTAGGGTTTGGTCAATCCTCAAGCCCAAAAGGAACCCATTGGAGTCAGGTTCCAGGAAGGAGACAGAGGGAAAGGTCTTCTAGGAGTTGTGCAAGCAACCTTGGGTTTCATCATACACCATATTGGTATCAGAGCCAGGTTGATTCAAGGCTTGTGATTGATGTTGCAGCCCACTAAGTCAGTAGGAGAGAACCCACCAGAGGAAGGAACCATGGTGACAAATGCAGAGTTGGCTAAAAAGGTAGAAGAGCAAGAGGAAGATAACCGGTTGCTTAGAGAAAGGATATCTCAAATGGAAAAACTCTTGGATGAAGTCCATGAGACAACAGATAAAGTGAAGGACAAGATAGAGCAGAAGGAAGAGTAGGAAGCCAAGGAAAAAGAAGAGGATTTGGAGGAGGAAGCTCCAAATCCTGACCCTATTCTTGCTGAAGAACCATTCTTGAAAGCATTGCAAGCCTTAAGTGGTAAAGCATTGGAAGGTGTGCCACTTTTCAGTGGACAAATGGACCATGATTCAGTTGTAGACTGGATTGAGAGTATTGAAAATCACTTTGAATGTGATGGCATAACAGAGGCCCAAAAGGTAAAGGTGGCCAAGTCAAGGTTGAGAGGAGCAACTCTCACATGGTGGAAGTTTGTACAATCTGAAAGAGAGAAAGAAGGTAAAGGTCCCATAGTTTCATGGAGAGGAATGGTAACTAAGAGAAGGCAGACCTATCTCCCTGATGATTATGAAGTTCAGTTGCACAGGAGAAGACACAATCTGAGGCAAAAGGATATGGATGTCCAAACATATACAGAGGAGTTTCAAAAATTGTGCCTTAGATCAAAAGTGGTTGAAGATGAGAGTATCAAGTTAGCAAGGTACTTAAATGGGCTCAAGTGGTCTATCCAAGAGGACATGAGTTTGGTAAACTTCAAAACAGTCCGCCAATGCTATCAAATGGCTTTGAAGATAGAGGAGAAAGGAAAAAAGAAACAAGAACAAAACCCTAAAAGCAGAGGTAAAGGGAAAGACAACAGAGGACAAAGAGGAAGTTATAGTGGAAGAAGCTCAGAACCAAGAGCCCAAGGAGAAGTCAGATTTTCTAAACAACAAGAAGGAAGCTCTAGTAGAGGTGGTAGAGGAAGAGGTTTCAACTCCAGAGGAAGAAGTGGTGGACAAGGAAGAGGTAGCTATTTCACTAATATGAAATGCTACCACTGCAACCAATTGGGACACCCAGCCTATAGATGTCCTGAGAAAGGTAGCACTTCTCATGGAGGAGATAGGAGAACCAATTTGATTCAAGATGAGACAGCTGCAGCAAATAAACAACCTGAAGTACCATTGAACTCAGAGGAAGGTGAGAACCTCATGATGAGGAGGACTTTGATCAAAGAACCGGTTAAAGAAGAACCAAGCCAAAGAAGGTCCTTGTTTAGGATAAAATGCAAGATGATGGGGAAAGTGTGTAAAGTCATCATAGACTCAGGTTCAACTGACAATATTGTGTCAGGGGAAGCAGTCAGCAAGCTAAAGTTGGCAAGGATACCCCACAACAATCCTTACAAGGTCACATGGCTCAATAAAGGTCAGCATGTCTTGGTGAATGAACAAGCATAGGTGGAGTTCTCAATTGGCAAGTACAAGGAAAAAGTTTTGTGTGATGTGTTACCTATGGATGCATGCCACTTGCTCCTAGGTATACCATGGAAATTTGACCGCCAAGCTGTGCATGATGGAGCAAAGAATTCTTACACCTTCAAGAAAGACAATGTAACCTTCAAGATTCAGTCTTTGTTAGAAGATACAGAGGTGCAGACAACAGGTTCTAAACTGCTCATAGCTGGTGAAAAAGAGTTCTTAAAAGCCTTGGAAGAAGGAGAAGGAGTTGGCTATGCAGTGATGATCAAGCCAAGAGAGGTGAGCAAAGAGAAAGCAACTGAAAAGCAAGAGTTACCCAAGGAGATATAGAGATTGTTGCAAACCTATGAAGGCATAGTAAGTAGTGGTCAACCAACAACATTACCTCCTAAAAGAGCCATAAGTCATAGGATAGACTTGATACCAGGAGCCACCCTTCCAAACAAGGCAGCTTACAAGATGACACCTCAACAAAATGAGGAGATAGCTAGGAAGATTCAAGAACTTCTTGACCAAGGTCTCATTAGGAAAAGCATTAGTCCATGTGCAGTACCCACTGTCTTAGCACCTAAGAAAGGAGGAGAATGGAGGCTTTGTACTGATTCCAGGGCAATAAACAAGATAACCATCAGGTATAGGTTTCCCATCCCTAGGATTGAAGATCTCATGGATTGTCTAGGTGAAGCTAGGTACTATACCAAGATAGATTTAAAGAGTGGTTATCACCAAATTAGGATACATGAGGGTGATGAGTGGAAAACAGCCTTCAAAACCAATGAGGGTCTCTATGAGTGGCTAGTTATGCCATTTGGCTTGTCTAATGCCCCCTCCACATTCATGAGACTCATGAATGAAATCCTAAAGACTACATTGGCAAGTTTGTAGTAGTGTATCTTGATGATATACTAATCTATAGCAGAACAAGAGAAGAGCACCTCCAACATATTGAGTTGATTTTCAAGAAGCTGTAGGAGGAGAAGCTGATGATCAATCTGGAAAAGTGTGAGTTCATCAAAATAGAGCTGGTGTACCTTGGATTTGTGCTATCACATGGCAACTTGAAGATGGACAGCAGCAAAGTGGAAGCCATCCTCAATTGACCTACTCCAAAGACAGCAACAAAGGTAAGAAGCTTCCATGGTCTTGCTCAGTATTATAGAAAATTCATAAGACAGTTTAGTGCTATTTGTGCTCCTATGTTGGATACCATTAAAGGAGGAATGAAAACCAAGTTTGTATGGAATGAGCAAGCTAATAAGAGTTTTGAGTTGTTGAAGGAAAAAATAGCTACCCAACCTGTTTTGGTGTTACCAAGCTTTGAGAAGCTATTCACCATCGAATGTAATGCAAGCAATGTAGCTATTGGAGCTGTTCTTAGTCAAGAGGGTAGACCGGTGGCTTTTCATTCAGAGAAGTTAAGTGAAGCCAAGAAGAAGTACTCTTCTTATGACCTTGAAATGTATGCATTGGTCCAAGCACTAAGGAAGTGGAGGCACTATTTGCTTCCCAAGGAATTCATTGTGTATTCAGACAATCAAGCACTCAGTTTCCTGAATTCACAAGAGAAATTGAGTCACAGGCACATGAAATGGGTGGAGTACTTGCAAGCTTACACCTTCAATATCAAGCACAAGAAAGGAGCTCTCAAAAAAGTGGTTGATGCATTAAGCAGAAGAGTCCTCACAATTCAGGAAATTCAGTTGAAGAGCATGGGAATAGATCACTTCAAATATCTAAATGCAGATGATGAAGACTTTGCAAATATTTATAAGGTATGTCTTGAGTACAAGAATAATTTCCATAGCAAATATGTTGAATATACCTTGCAAAGTGATCTTTTGTTTAAAGGAAATCAGCTTTGTGTTCGTAGAGGTTCTATTAGGGAAAACTTGATACAAGAAAAGCATAATGGTGCATTGAGTGGTCAATTTGGGATCACCAAAACTCAGGAACTGGTTCAAAGATTTTACTTTTGGCCAAGAATGAACTTAGATGTCAAGAGGTATGTGGAGAGTTGTGTAGTGTGTCAAAAGGCCAAAGGCACTTCTTCAAATGCAGGCCTATACCAGCCACTGCCTATCCCTTCTAGGCCATGGGAATGCTTGAGCATGGACTTTGTAGTTGGGTTACCCAAGACAAAGCAAGGTATGGACAGTGTTTATGTTGTTGTAGACAGATTCAGCAAAATGGCTCACTTTGTGCCATGTAAGACAACCAATGATGCCAGTCAAATAGCCTCTCTTTTCTTCAAAGAGATAGTCAGGATTCATGGCTTACCAATCAGCATTGTATCAGACAGGGATACTAAGTTTATGAGTCATTTTTGGAAGACTCTTTGGCAAAGAATGGGCACCAATTTGTCCTTTGGATCTGCATACCATCCCCAAACTGATGGTCAGACTGAAGTTGTGAATAGGACACTTGGAAATCTCTTAAGATGCTTGACCAAGGAGTATGGTCAACAATGGGATCAAATTATTGGGCAAGCTGAATATGCCTATAATGACACAGTAAATAGATCAACAGGGAAGAGTCCCTTTGAAATTGTATATGGCTTACATCCCAGAGGTGTTTATGAGCTGAGAGAGTTGAAGGATGGAGTCAAGGGAAGTGGATATGTTGATGACTTTGCTTATGCAATGCAGGAGATTCATGAGACAGTCAGAAAAACCTTGGCAGAAAATACCATGAAACATAAAACTAAGGTGGATGAGCATAGGAAAGAGGTTCAATTCAATGTTGGTGACTTGGTGATGGTGCATTTGAATAAGTCTAGACTACAGAAAGGAGTTCCTCATAAGCTGCAAATGAAGAGGATAGGTCCATGTCCTATCTTGGAGAAGTATGGCAACAATGCTTTCAAGGTGCAATTACCAGATGACAGTGGACTGTCCCCTGTTTTTAATGTTGCAGATCTAGTGCATTACAAAGGACCACCCCAAGACTTGGATCAGACACTCCATGAAGTCAGTCAAGATGTGGAAGAACTTAAACTGCCCTCCACTGCTATCAAGCAAGCTGATAAGATCTTGGATACCAGGGTCTACAAGAGAACAAGAACCAAGGAGTACAAAGAACATCTGATTTAAAGATAAGGACAACCTAAAGTTGATGCAGTATGGGTCAAGGAGGCAGAGTTCAAGAAGTTGGGCATTGATCTCAACTTGCTCAATCCAAGGATGGATTGAATTTTTCTATTTTGGGGAGGATGGTGCAGGAGCACCTTGGCTTAACTCCACCTTGTTTGTCTTCAATTTTGGCCTGTACCTGATCTTAGCCAAATCAGGGTGTTAGTAGGTTGTGTTGGACCTTAGAAGGTATTGTGAGTGGAGAGTTAGTCATTAGGACTAACTTTATCCTAATTAATCATTGTTGATAAATGTTGTTAAATTTTGGCTTTAATTAGTTTGGGACAGCTTATGTTAGAATGAAGGTGTTAAATGTGTTCTAAACACATGGTCATTGTTAAAAAGGATGCCAAAGGACAGTTAGGGAGTTGATGGTTCGGAGTAAGGAGATTGAGGTCCTAAAATTTAGGATCATAGCATATTGATCAGTTACAAAATGTTGGTAAAAGTTGCAAGACCGCAGTTGTGGAGCTGCATGTAACTTACTTGGCATTGGGAATCCCTTGAAATCAGGGTAAAGGCTCGATCAACTGCCTTTGAATGTGGAGAAGGCATCCAAATAGGTGTGAAGACTCGTAGTTAGCAGTTAATGGTATTGTAATCAAATTTTGTTGTGTGAAAATAGAAGACAGTTTAGCAGAGATTTATGTGTTCATTGAAAACTCCGTGTGTTTTGTGGTGACAGTGATATCAAGGCATTATTTTTACTGTTTCAACACTATTTTTATGTACAATTGATAGTGTGGAGCATATTTCATTTGGTAATTAGGTAGCTTAGAGCAGAGATATTGTTTTGAGTTCATAGATTAGATTGTAGAGGTTTATTTTCTTTGTTTTGAACAGTCAAGCAAATAAATGGCTCCCCTCTAAACTCTGTCCACGGGATTTCCCTGAGACTAGCAGAATATGGAAGGGGAGCCACACTTTTGTAAGTATTTAGCAATAAGTAGTTTAGGGAATGCAGCAGAAATTTGATATCTCAAACCCTAGGCGAGCTAGGAATGCATGGTTAGGTGTTTGAGAGTGAAAAAGTTGGGAACTTAGGCAGGAGAAAAGACTATTGTACGAAATCCGTACAGTCCCAAGTGGGGCAAGGCAAGGTCTTTATATGTCAAAGGAATTGAGACCTCAAACAATCCACTAGAAGCAGATTTGAAGGAGAAAGCACAAAAACCCTAAGAAATAGGGCAATTAGCCCTTTTGTCCCTGATTATAGAAATGCACTGTACGACAGTGACAGAGGTCTGAAACCTACTGAAAGCTTTAAAGCTCTAAAAAGGGTGCTTGAAATTTTCTTTTGTTTGATAGGTTGTTTGTCAAGTTTGAGAGAGATAAGCCAAAAACTGATTGGTAAGGGCTACTAGGGAATAGGCCTCACCAAGGAAATTTCTTGAGATCGGGTGTACTGAAACCTAAAGAACCTCCAAAATGTATCCCATTGGCATTGAAATGCATGGAAACAGAGTTCCTAACTCCCCTGCAAAGAGTTCAAGTCATATGATGATGTTGGCATCTAGACCCTTCTAGGTGTAGTGAGAAAGATTGCAATTTCAAGTGGTGTTTGATTACCCAAGGTAAAGCACAAGGTAGGAAACTCTTTGAGAAGAGTTGGAGCAGGGTTTGGTCAATCCTCAAGACCAAAAGGAACCCATTGGAGTCAGGTTCCAGGAAGGAGACAGAGAGAAAGGTCTTCTAGGAGTTGTGCAAGCAACCTTGGGTTTCATCATACACCAATTAGCTAAGCTATAGAAGAAGTAGATAGAAAATGATAGAAAATGATAGAAAGTTCAGTAGCATAAGGCTATGAATATGAAAGATTGATATGAAAATGGGATGGAATTCCTCTCATTTATAGAATCTAGGAGAGAAATAAATGACCAAGATGCATTGGTTGGTGGATGGCTACGATTAGTTGGGATAAAGGTTTGGATAAAAGTTGTATTCATGATGAGGGATAAGGGGTAGTTTTACGATTTTTATTAGGGAAACATCCTTATGTGGATGGTTAGGATTAAAAGGTGTGATATGAAATGAATGGATAAGATGGAAAGTTGGTTTGACTTTTAGGAAGTGTCTAGGTTCAATGAATCTAGACGAGTTAGTTAGGCATGTGAGAGGGACACTTGTCACATGATGACAAGTTTATATTGTGATCCATGTGAATGGAATCAATGGCTAGGATTGATGAATAAAGGGGAATTAAGTAATGGAGAAAAAGGTAATGGAAAATTAATTAGCTTAAATTAATTAAAATTAATTAATTTAGTTGTAGGATTTGGGAATAAGGTTAGACTTAATTAAATAAATATGAAATTTATTTAATTAAAGTGGGGATAAAGGTGAAGGATAAATTAATTAATTAAATAAATATTAGTTATTTAATTAATGTCTTAGGACAAGCTAAAATTATATGTGGTTGGGTAAGGTTAGATTTTAGGTGTCTACACTTTTCCCCTCTTTGAGATGATGTTGGGACTAAGAGAAGTAACATCATTTCAAAGAAAAATAAAGCACTTTGGGTAGGTAAGGAATAAGGAATAGTGGTATGATGCCCCAGTCAATGTTGAGGATGAGAGTTAGGATGATGAGGAGGTAGTGGTATGCCCCATTGAAAGGACATACAGGTTCAAAGAACATAGGCGCACTCTTGAAATGGATGGGGGGACTAGAAGATGAAGGATAAAAGGATAGAAGAAAAGATGGATGGAAAATATACGGATAAAGAGGATATGGGTGGGAGAAGAAAAGGATGGGAGAGGGAGGATGGATGATCATCATGTTGCAATGCTATAAGAAACCTAGATATGATATTGTAGTTAATGTTGTGCACCAAGGTATAAGGAACCAAGGTGACAATGTGCCAAGTACGTGATCAAAAAGGTCAAATTTACAAACATATGCCTTATGAAACCATTATACTGAAGATAATGATACCCCTGTGGCAATAGAATGCAAATACCATGATAAACACAAATAATAACAAAACACACAAGCTACAAGAAAGGATGCAAAACCAACCCAAAATAAACCAGGATAATGCCCTTAGTCAAGCTAAAACTAATTGATTGATTGATTGATTGTTGACGATAATGACGATGATAGAAAGTTTAACGATAAGAACAATGTGTAACCCAAGGATTGTGTTGTTAACAATAAGAACACATGGATTGGGAAGGATACATCACTAGATGATAATTTTATCATGGATCAACAGATTTTAGTTGATTTGGATTAAGATCATGGATTACTTATGGATGATGGGCTAGATTGTAATATTGGATTGCATGGATTATAATTGATTGCATTTGGATGGAGTGGATAGATATATTTGGATTGGATAGGATTGGAAGGCTAGAGATGGAGGATACATGGATTAGGATATGATAGAATTATATAGAGGATAGATGAATAGATGGGAACCAATGACAAGGGATAACCAAGGCTTGGTCAAAGGATGGATGGAAGGATTGCTTAGATAGGAGATGGATGGATTGATTGGGATAGAGGAACTAGTAGAAAGGGAAAACCAAGGCATGGTAAAGGATGGAAGTATAGAGGTATTTTTTGGATAAGAGATAGGGAGATTGAGTGGATGGAGCTTCAAGGACTATGTTGCAAGGGAAAAAGATAACCCACACTAGAGGTGGTGCAATCATGGATGGAAGATAATAAAAGATGCATGAGATGGAAAGATAATGCATAAGGCATATGGATGGTGAAGGAAGTAAGGCTTGTATTTTTTAAAGCGTGCATATATATTTTTCTTAATAGCCTTATCTGGATCATAGGCAGGAGTGGAGGGTGGATTTGGATAGGATGGAAAGAGATAGGATGAGGGTTATAGAATGGAGAATAATAGACGATATGAAATTGAGGATAGCATGGAAGTTCCTTATCAAGATCAAAGATGATAAGGGAGGATGGATTTGGATAGGATGAGGGATATGGGATGAATGATATGGATAACACAAGGTAGGTAGGATATGTGACATTTATGAAGATCCTTAGCCTTGTCAAGATCAAAGGTGGAAAAGGAAGGATGGAGTTAGATAGGATGATGGATAGGAGATGGAGAATAGTAAAATATGTGGATAAGATGTTGCAAGGATGAATCTTACCCCAAAGTGTAGAGTGCAAGAGTATGCGGGATTACACATGATGTCTATTTTCCAAGTTTTCATCATGGTACTTGCCCAAGGCACCAAAAAAGTGGTTTTCACAATTGGACAAATGATTTCTCTTTACTTTCATCATTTTTTTTTGGGATTTTGGAATAGTATGGATGGAGAAGGATGTGGATATGTGGATTTGGAAGATAGTAGATGCATGATAGGGAGATGAAGGACTCAAGCGTCTAATTTCATAGATGCTATCCCTTGAAGATGTACTACAATGGACCATGGAAATTGAGGGTATGTGTGGATTAGATCCACACTTTTGAGTTATGGGTATTAGCTTCTCATTGAGATGCGGTTGTGTGAGTTGGGAATATTATACTAACCTTCTCTTTTCCTTTAAATCCCTTGTGACATTTGGTTTAATTAATAGTTCTTCTTATTCACACCACATGACGCCCCCATGCTCTTCCACCACAAGCAATTCTTGACTCTCTTCAGGGACAACACGAAGATGCCATGTGGTGGCTCTTGTTTTTTCGACACATAAGAAATGGATGGAGCTTAAAAGTGAGTGAAAAATCCCACATGAAATTTCCGTGCACTTCAGAGAGCAGGAGACTTCCCTTCCAATGAGAAGTGATCTGCCATTGGTAGGGAGGGATGGGCCTCATTCCCAATAGAGACTTCAAGAGCAGTTCAAGTGGGGCATGTGTCGACATCGGGAGATTATTGGGTGTTAAGGTTGCACCATATTTGGGATCTGCAAATCATACATGTGTGTGATCCGAAGTGCTCCCTTTTAGTTATTGTGGCCTCATTATGAGAATAAGTTCTAGGCTCTAGGTGTCTTGCATGGCTTTAGGTGTCATTTTTCCTATGCTTTGTGAACTTCACTGTGCCAAAGCTGTTGGGCCTATATATTTAGAAGTTTCATCTTTTATAGGGGTTACTTAGTAGTTAATTTTGATAATTGTTACCAAAGAACAAAATTGTAATAATTTTAGTGATGAATAGAGATAGCAACAATTCTTATTTTCATTCTAAGACCTTAGCAGGTGCCCCTCGCAAAAAGGATTGAATGGCTTATAATGTGCCTTTGGGCCTTTGTATTTTTTGGTGTGAATAAGTCTTGTACCTAGTTAATTCTTTACTAGGGACATAAGGGACTTAGTTCACATGTTAAGTTTACTTAGGATAAAATATTCCTTCTAGAAGTCTTAGTTGTCTTATCTATACAAGTCTTAGTTATCTTATCTAGATAAGTATTAGTCGTCTTGACTTTACATTATCCTAGGTAGTTATGACTTATTTGTCTCATGTGATAGGATTAAGACACTTGTAATGATCTTGTCTTGTCTTATCTCTCATCCTTTCCTTTATAAGCAAGGCATCTCTAGCATATTTAGCATTGTATTGTATTGTAAGTATTATATCATATTTCAATTCTTGTTTGGTGGAATAGCATCTTCCATTGTTACTTCTCTTTATTTCTTGTGGAGGTTATTTGGTGTTGCAAATTGAAGATCTTGGTTGCTCACTTCAACAGTATTTTGTTCTCCCCAACAATAAAGAGGATGTGGTGTTTTATGTAAAATTGTGTGGAATCAATAGTTGTCTATTTTTTCTTTGCTTATATAGTGTAAGATTTTGCTAGCATTGCAAATTTTTGATAATGCATATGCTCCTTAAAACTGTCTATAATGTTTTAAAGGTTTTAATCTATATTATGAAAATGTTTGGAATGGATACACTAGTAATCTTGGTGCATCGCCTAAAGTCATTTCATCATCGTTAGCTACATAGATGAATGATATGAAGATAATTCTACAAAACTTTGCTAACGAGATAATAAATCTCAAAAGGTAGAAAGCTATGCCTCTAAATCCCCCTTTCTAGAATTATCAATGTGGGAGGCCACCATATCAACACAAACAGTACCAGGGAGGGCAGAGGTTGAATCATCAGATGCAACCTATGAACCAAATCATCCTGGTTCCTAGTCCTCTACAAGAAATCCTACCAAATCCACAGAAGGAATTGCTTGTTGGCTAAAACAATTTGGCAGATGACTCAAAATCATGATGTTTTCCATGCAATGATGCACATACACCCTAAAATTTCTTCAAAGGTAATCTGCAACAAAGAGTCATCGAGCAATGAAGACAAGGGAGAATGCATGATTCGTCCCCTTACAGATACCAATCCCTGAGTGTTGAGCATGTCATCCTAATGCCCTAGGTGCAAGGTATGTCCCTAGAGCAAGAAGAGGCGATAGCCCTAGAACATGTGCTAATATCATGGATGGAAAGTGAGGATGTAGTATTTTCAAACGAGACCCTATATTAAAAGCCTCATAGGTCCAATCAGACTACTACACCTACTCTAAGAAGAAATCGATTGAGGCACATGAAGCTTTCGCAAGACTAAAGTTACCTCTAGGAAGAATTCAAGACCTCAACCATCACCTCTAGTATATAAAAAAATTGAGTGATATAGTGCAGAACAAAACAAAGGAACCTGATGTCTGACCTCAAGGGTCATTGAATATGGTCGAACAACTAAAGAAGAACCCAACCAATGTTTCTCTCTAGGATTTCCTATCAATCTTTGAGCATAAATATCTACTATGAGAGCTATTGGAAGACCAAGTGAGGCCCACACAAAGTAAACCGGAAGCGGAGCCTATGTAAGCCAAAGGGAGAGAGATCAGTGTGAATGTATAGCCTCATGTGCCATCCACATTTGTTAACTCCAAAGTAGGGGTAAGTAAAACTAAACCCACCCCATTTTATTTGATTCTCATTGTGGGGGGCAATTTGTTGTACAATTCCATGAGTGATTCTCAAACTAGCACCACGATGATGCCCAAGCAAATTGTGGATGTGTTACAACTTCAATATGAACCCTTAGATAAAGGAGTAATATAGTTGGGTAGAATGAAGGTTCAAACCATGGGTGTTATCAAGGCTCTTCCCTTAACCTTGTATTCTTGTCCTAGTATCACAGTGCCCCAAGAGGTTGTGGTGATTGACATTCTGCCAATCTTCAGACTATTCTTATGAAGAGATTTCATAGCCAAGATAGGCGAATACTTATTTTTGGATTGGTCTCACTTGATCCTAAGGACCAAATATGGCTCAAAAATGAACGTTCTCTCTAAGACATTGCACTCAAAACATATTATCAATGATGCCATGATGAATTTTGAGGCACTACATATATCTTTATCAAAGAAAGAAATGTATTGCGTAGAAATGCTTGAAGGAGTGGCTAATAATAGGAGCTCATAAGAAGAGGTCATCACTAATGAATTTATGAGGAATGACCCATTTGGAAAATTCTATGCCACAGTTCTGAATACTTATGTAATCCCTGATGAGGACCAGGCCATCCTTGAGGTCATGAAGAAGGAGGACCAAATCCATGAATCTGAAATTGAGTCCAATTTTTGGACCCTACATTTTGATGGTGTAAAATACAAAACTGGTTCTAGAGCCGACATCCATTTGGTATCTCCTTCTGGAAAAGAAAAATTCAAAGCTTTCTACTTCCAATTTTTTTGCACAAACAATGAAGTTGAATACAAATCCTTAGTCCATAGCCTCAACCTTATTGAGTGCATGGGTGTGAAACAGCTGAAGGTGTTCATAGAATTTGAACTGGTAGTGAAACAAGTAAGAGGAATTGTAGCCGCAAAGAACATTCACATGAAATCCTACCACCATAGGGTGCAGTATCTAATTAAATAAATTGAGGCCTTCAATATTCAAATCATCCTAAGGTCTATGAGTGTAGAAGCAGATAGAATGATAGTCCTTGGTTCACAGTTTGACCCAGTAATTGATCTGCTAACAAATGAGCATGTCATGTGGGTGATTATCAGATCTGCTATCCTAAACAATTATTAGAATTTCCAAGTGTTTGAGAGTGATGCCCTTATTGCTATGTTCCTCTAGAAGTCATGTGATTTTGTGGAGTAGTTGCAGCCAAAGATTGAAGAGGCCTATAGAGATCAAATCATATAGCTTAAGACCAACAAACTTCAAAAGGGACTGATCACCCTAGAGAATCTTTTTGTTTCCAATGATGCAAGAAATGACAAAAGGAAGTTTTATGTGAACCAAAATGATTACTCAAAACTTGAAGTAGGAGGAAGAAAATTGAAGGTGGAGAAGGAAGTTTCCCAAAAGGATAAGGATCAATTGGTATCCTTCTACAATGATTATGAAGGGGTTGTGGTCTGGACCTATGACGACTTGAAGGGGTATGACTATGAGGTGATCCAACACACCATATATTTGTTTGAGAAAGCTAAACCAATTCACCAGAGGCAAAGGCTAGTAAATCCAAAGGCTGAGTCTCTTATGGCTCAAGATCTGAGGAAACTCATTAATTTAAGGATCATATACCCCATCAAGCATTCAACACGGTTGTCTAACCTAGTTCCTATAAGAAATAAAAATGGAGAAATCAAACTCTATGTGGATTTCAGGGACTTGAACAAGGCATCCTTGAAAGACCACTACCCCCTTCCGTCTATGGAGAAGATCCTCCAAAAATTTGTTGGCATGAAGATGTTCTCTCCACTTGATTATTTCTTGGGCTATAAACAAGTATGGGTTAAAGAAGAGGACCAACATAAAACCACTTTCACTACTAAGTGGGGGATCTTCACGTATGTGAAAAATTCCTTTTGTCCTCTCTAATGCAAGAGCTACTTTCCAGTAGTCCATGGACATAGCCTTATAGGGCCTAATCAACATAATAATCCTCATCTACCTAGACAACCTCACAATATTATCCAAGAAAAAGGAGGATCATTTTAATCACCTAGAGAAAAAATTTCAAAGGTTCCAAGAGTTTGGGGTTTCCCTCAACCCCAAGAAATGTATATTCGGAGTGCCACAAGGAAAGCTACCAGGAAACGTGGTGTCCAAAGAAGGTATCTCCATTGATTTGAAAAGAGTGTAAGCCATCAGGGACTTGGACATGCCAATAAAAAAATGGAGTCCAATCTTTCCTAGGAAAGATCAACTTCATCAACTGGTTCATATCTAACTTCACGGGGCTAGTAAGGCCCATCACCCCAATGTTAAAGAAGGACCAAGCTTTCAAATGGACCACTGAAGAGAGGATAGTGTTTGATAAGATCAAGGAGGAAATATCCACCACTCCCACGCTAGTCAATCCCAACTTCTCTAAGAACTTTATCATGTATGTTTACGAAAGTGAACATACCTTGGTAGCTATGTTGACTTAGAAAGATGATGAAGGAAAAGGTGAGAACCCCATTACGTTCTAATCAAGAACCCTACAAGGATATGAAACTAAATACAACTTCATTGAGAGGCAGGATTTCACCATCGTCAAGAGTCTCAAGAAGTTTAGACACTTGGTCGCAGAGATTAAAATAATGATATATGTGGTGTATCCCAAAATTAGAGAATATGCCATGGAGGGAGAAATCACAGACAAGAGATCCATATAGATCACTAAGATCCTATAATATGACATAAAATTCCAACCGACCAAAGTTATCCAAGGGAGGGGCTTTGCAAATATTTTGTGCAATATGCAGGCATCCCAGTAGATGAGCAAGATACACCAAAAGCAATTTTGGTGAACCAGTATGACCTGCTCTTGGGTCTTGGGTCACTAATATGACCTGCTTTATGTAGACCAGTCAGTATCTAGACAATCTCCCCATTCATAAGAGGATATTCTATATGCTACAAGGAGCTAGTTATATGCTAGTTCAAGGATTCCTTTTTAAAATCAACTTCGATGGGATCCTCCTCAAATGTGTTGACGAAAATCAATCGAGAAAAATATTATAGGAGATGCATTTCAACCCCCGGGTGGTCACATCTCAGCAAAAACAACTACAATTAAGATCATTCACGTTCGGTACTAATGGAAAACCTTGTTTTCAAATTGCTTTCAAGTAGTGAAAAAGTGTCAACAATGCTAATTTTTCATAGGGAAGTGAAAGAATTCAGCCATGTCGCTAATCCCAATAGTGATTGATGAACCTTTCACATAGTGGGGCTTAGATTTCATTGGAATGATCAATGTCATGTCTAGTGCAGGCCATAAGTGGATACTTATAGCCACCAATTACTTCACTAGGTGGACTGAAGCCGCTCCTTTGAAGGAAGCGACTGAAAAGGTGATCCTTGACTTCTTGGAAGAATTGGTAACAAGGTTCAACCCTCTAAATAAAATCATATCTGAAAATGCAAAGGCCTTTCTTGGATCAAATATCTTAGAATTTATGCTCAAAATGACATTTTTCTTAAAACATCATCCAACTACTACCCACAAGGGAATGGGTTGGCCAAGTCAACTAATAAAAGCCTTCTAAGGTTAATCAAGAGAATGGGTGCCAACCAATAGAGGGAATGGAATAAACATTTGAAGACAACATTATAGGCTAATCAAATCAAGTGTCCCAAGCAAATCCAAAAGACGTCCCCTTATGAGCTAGTCTATGAGAAGGAAGTGGTTATGCCCATTCCAATGGAAATCCTCACTCTATAGTTATTAAAAGATCTCAAAATAGAAGAAAATGGAGCTATGAAAGTCAAATTAGTAGAGTTGCTAAGAATTCAAGAAGAAAGAGAGTAGATTAGTGATGCCATGATAAGTTACTAGAAAATAGTGATGGTATGGTTCAAAAAGAAAGCCTTTGATCCGAGATTCAATCCTAGAGACTTGGTTTTAAAATATAAGGAAAGGGTCACAAGGCTAATTCAACATGCAAAAAATGACTCCTTATGTAGAGGACCTTTACGTATTGTCAGCAATAGGAAAGGAAATGAATTTGGGTTGGTGGACGAAGAAGGAAATGCCTTAGAGATTCCAATTAATAGGATCCACTTGAAGCATTTTGACTAATATATCGACTTCCCTTGTACATAGTTAGCTAGTTTCCCTTTCTTGTTTTTGTTTCCTTTTTGTCAATAAGTGTCACTGACACATCTTCCTACCATTCCTTTGGTCATGCCAAGTTTCCACACCTTGGCTCCCCTCTTTTTGAAATACTCTATAAAAGATGGTTATCTACCCCCACTCTCTTTGCAATTAATGCTCAAATTTCCCCCAATTGCATGAATTCTTGTAAAAATCTCTTCAAATCTTTCAAGAGTGGATCCTCAAACGTGTCTTCTATCCTTTTCATTAATGGGAAATAAACTCAAAAATTTGCATATCGATTGTGTTAAAATGTAATAATTGATAAATACCTGACTCCTCATCAAATGATTTTTTTAACATTCTAAGAGTTTTGAGAACACTAAGACAAAAAAAAAACTTCACCAAAGAATTGAGTGTAAAAATCCAAGAAGAATTAGTTTGTTGGTTCTTTCGAAGAACAAGGATACTGTGAGGAGAGTGTAAAGATGAAGCCGTTTGGGTCTTCATCTAGTCGCATGCATTTAAAAAGACAAAGATCTTGTGGTCCAATGGTTCTTATAGAGCTTCATCCTCAATTCGTAGAGAGAAAATCATATGCATTCGCATCTGCACCGCCAAAGCCCATCATACCAAATTTTAAAAATGTTTCAAAGGGACCTTGTAGGGACCACACACTAGTCCTTGACTGCTCAAATGGGATCTTTGATCCCAAATTGGAAAAGAACCTGAAGAATCTAAGAGAGGTCACTCATGTCCACATGATCATAAAGACTCACAAGGGCGAGGTTGATTCTTTTGGCTTCAGGTCATGGAGCTCTACCCTAGAAAAATATATGGTGCCCCTTGTGCACCTGTGCCTAGAGCTTACTACTCTTTGTTCATAGAAATATTATGTTGATGTTGGCATTATTAGGAGCAACCACATGAATTTGGAGATCAGTGCAATAAAAGTAAGAGAGATGCTTTGTCTTTCCCTCAACCCAAATGTATAATTATGTGATGCAGAGAACCTGTAGAAAATATGGGACACTCGTGAGTGGAAGTTGGGTTTCTTAACCTTAGCTCTCCACACCAATTATGCAGAAGTTCCACCTCTACCCATCACTCTCTCAAGCTTTGTGGTGCAAGATATGAGAGACACCCTATCTATGTTGGTATTCTTCTTTGGGTTGGATTCAGATGTCAATGTCTTCGACTTCCAGTTGGGTGCAATCTTCCACCTAAAGATGGTGACTAGGGAAAAGGCCTACAAAATAGACTTTATAGATGCCATTATTAATGCTATTCATTATCAACTGGTGAATTTTTCAACTTAAAATACCTTCAAGTATTCTTCTTTTCTCCTGCATATGATTCTTTCCTAGAAAACTAAATTATTTTCATCATACTTTACTATCAACTCCACAAAGATGGAGGTATATACCCACACAAGGTGATCTCTATCTCTACATGGAACCACACAATGTCAGTTACGTCAGATTACAATGAGCTCTCAAAAAAAATTATGTGCCTGGTCATAATTGACCTCAGTTCGGACCCTATCACTGATCGAATGACAGACCATCGGTGGGAATGGATCACTGGTTGCAAGAATCCATGCGACTAGTTCTTCAAAACCCATTTCACTTTCACAAGGGTCCATGGTTTCAAGGAAGAGTCATTCTGGCTCCCATGCATTCTCATGGACAAGACCTAGGCCCTAGAGTTGGTATGCTAGCTGGATGTGGTAGACTCAATATATGGCATGGGTCGGAAGAAGAATTCCATGTATGATGTCCCCTTTTCAAGAGAGAGAATTGCAGTTTTGAAAAGAGGTTAGGAGTGTCTACTTGCACTCAAACTAGTGGAGCTCAACCTAGATCAAATTAATAATCAATGGAGCTACAACCTAGATGGTCATATAGCCTCTCTAAAGATTACCATCCCCTTCATCCATGATCCTTGGCCTTAAGTCAAGGAGAAGAAGTCACTAGTGTTGCTTCAATGGTCGAGGCTAAATGCTAGAAAAAAGTGTCTTTCTAACAATGCTAAGGCCTTTGGCCAATGTCTTAACTATGGTAAATGTAAGATCTACTTCTTCAACTCCAATGTGGTTTTAAGGAGGAAAATTCAAGTAATCTTAGGCTGTTAGAGAATTTATCTTCTTGTAATTTATTTGGGGATCCCCCTCACTATTAAAGAGGTTTCCCCCCTTCTAGAATTCCATTCTAGAATGTATGCAAAAAAAATTACAAGTTGGAGAGGCAAACTATTGAGCAATGTTGGTAAGCTTCAACTTATTTTTGTATCCCTTCAGGTACTTCTTATCTCTCTTTAGAATCTTGGCCTATATTGCTAATAAATTTGAAAAAAATAGAGGAATTCTTGTGGTCGAGTATCGAGGAGAAAAAAAACTAGCTTTAGTTATCTAGGATAAAGTCTGGATCCCAAAAATGCTGGGAGGTTTGGGTATTAGGAAAATCCCTCACCTAAATAAGGCTTTGATGGCTAAGGTTCGTTAGGACCTTATCCTAAACAACAAATATTCTAGTGTACTATTTTAAGTGTGAAGCACCTCAATCATTCAAGATTTCATGATGTGCTTTCTGAATCTAGTTTCCTAGGGGGCTCCTAGATTTGGAACAATATCTTTAAAACCCATTGTTTGATCTCTATAGGCCTTAAGTGGAAGCTTGGGAATGGTCATCTTATCCATTTCTAGGAGGACTAATCATTTTTTACAAACCCCTTAGAACCCACCCCACTTTCAAAGACCTTCAACTTCTTACTAAAGACTCCTTTGGCACTTTGGTTTCTGATTATGTTTTGCATGAGAATTCTTGGAAAATTCTTCAAACTTTCTCTCAAGGCCAACATCATCTCCTTCAAAATGATCTTTGTAGGGTCAGGTTCCCTATATTTCCTAGAGTGTATTTTTTCTTTTGGGAAAAAAATCCTAAGGGAAACTTTTTTATCAAGTAAGCCTACAATCTATTGTTAAAGGGTGACAACTATAATGTTGTTTGGGGGAAAGTTTGGAACAAGAATCTCTTTCCAAAAATCATTTTTCTGGGTGGATGACAATGGACAATAGAATCTTAATATAGGGAAACCTCATCAAGCATGGCTTTCAATTACCAAATAGATGTGTCCTATGCAATATGGATGAGGAAATGATTCCACATTCTCATACATTGCTCCTTTGCATAGAAGGTTTGGGGATTTGTGATGCAGAAGCTTAAAATTTGCTAGCCTATGAACAAAGAACCGCTTGACCCCATGGAGGAATGAGTTAGTGCTTTCCATCATCCCTTTATTAAATAAATATGGAAACCTGTACCTCCACACATTTGCTAGAGTCTCTAGAAGGAAAGAAACAATATATTTAGAGACGTGAAAAAATTCTAGAAAAGGTCTTCTCAGCTTTCTCCAAACTCCTTTTGGATAATATATCTATTTGCCACTGGTCTTGCCCAAATATCTCTCCCCTCCCTCTAGAATCTAAAATTGGTAATTAATGGGACTTACCTTAATCCTTATATAATGTTGACACCACAAAGAAGATGGCTAGGTTGAAATATAAATGGATACCACCCCAAATTGATTGATACAAACTTAGTTTTAATGGTGTTGCTAGTGGCAACCTAGGTATGGCTAGTAGGGGTAGAATGTTATGATCCCCCTCAGGGGAAATTGTGGTAGGATACGCTGGATGCCTTGGTGTGAGAACTAACAACTGGGCGGAGGGAATGGCTCTTATATGGGACCTGGAATAGCTCTATCTATTGGTACCATGAACCTTCTAATAGATGGGGACTCAAAATTGATTATTGATGCAATGAAAGGCTTAGCTCACCCTGGATGGGAATTGGAAGATATAATAAATGACATCCAAAAAGTCCTTCTAAGCTTTAAATTTTTTGAGAGCAAACATACGTATAGGGAAGGCAACAAGGTTGCCAACACTATGGCAAGATTGGGGATGGATCAAGTGTCCTTAAGGTGTTGGAGAAGTTTCTCCTATCTCCCTGATTATGTTAGAAAACTCTTTACCTTGGAGTGGAATTACCCAACCTCTAATAATGATAGTTAATGATGATTTTGGTTGGGATGAATGGAGGCCTATCCTCATTATCAATATTTTTGTGTTGGGATACTCTTGGGAGAAAGACATTTCTATTTTTTTTCTATTTTTATTTAAATATAGGATGGCCTTGTTTCTTTAGTCTTGCATGTTGATGTGGATGTAACTCATAAGGGGTTCTTGGGTTAATTTCTAGATGGTTCTAGCATGTGGCATGGTGGTCCATCTTGTTGTCATGGCTTCCCCACATTTGGCCTAATCGGGTAGAGTCTAATCAAGTTGAGTTTTTATGTTATAACTAGACTCTGTGATGTAATGATGATGAGTGTACTTCCTAGATTCTTGGAAAGATTCATAAGATTGAACCCTCCATCCTTCTTGTAATACCTTGAGTTTAATTATTATTGTGATTGTGATAGTTGGCATAAGGTTAACCCCTCTCATTTTAATTATTTGCATTGTTGGCTTTATGATTCACATTTGGCTTATTATTTGAAAGGTGTTTAGTAATAATGATTATTACTTTGACACAAATCTTAATTTTTTAATTCCTCCCATGTGTTCTTTTTGCATTTGTTTAGCTCTTTGATTCTAGTTTGAGATTTTGACGAGGTTGAAAAAGAATTTGTAAATTTTATTATTTAGTTGGGTTACCATGGGTGGTGATAGGGTTCGTTTTGAACCTAGTTCTTGCGAATAGTTCTTTGTGGATGAAATTGTTTGGCACATCTATTGTGAAGGAGGTTGATGGTCATGACGAGACCCTTCCATACAATTTTCCTATTCATGGGACACAAAAAAAGTGAAAATGGGTGGTATCTCTTTCAAGGTGGATGAAGATGTTATTGCGCAAGAGATGGGTATGAATACCAAAGGGAAGAAAGAGAAAAAGTATAGTAAAGTGGTAGATAACAAGAGTTTTTCTCTCTTTTTCAAGGATGGAGAAAATACCATTAAATTACATGATGGATTTGATAGGGAAAATTTTCCGCTGCCATGAGAAAAGGTATGTCTTATGTTAATGAAGTTTTTTACTTTGGAGGGGAGGTACAAATGTTGCTATTTCTATCACTTCCCCCTATTCAAATATTTTCACCACAATGCCTTGATAAGCTTCCCCTTCTACCTTTTAACCTCTCTAGAGATCGCCATTAAGGAATATTTGGATTTAAGTAAGAAATGCCCTGAAAAATCCCCCATTCCCCTACATCAAGGGCTCATTCTACATCTTTATTACTTTCACCTGGATTTTTGTCCACCTAAGAAAATTAAGGTTTTTTTTATTGAGTAAATCTTACCCTCTAAATCCCCCATGGTGGTGAACACCTTGACTAACCTAAGAAAATATAAAGGTAAAAAGAAACCCAATAAGCACCTGGACACTTCCCATGCACCCCTGGTTGTGATTGTGTATGAAACCCCTTCCCTAGATAATACCCCTATTTCCACCATTCCTCCTAGCCACACTAAGGATAAACCAACACCAAAGACTCTTAATTAGGGTCAAACTCAAGTGGCTCAAGGTTTTTGTTACCTCAAGAATAGCCCCTTTCTCATGATTTAGGAAAAAGGGACTAGTCGGGGTCTCAAAAAACCCCTCCTACCAAAAATCAAAAAAATCCTCAACTCATGTCTTGATTGAGGAGGTCAATCTTGATGTTGTCAATGTGGAGAAACGAAAGTTTGAGGATGTGAAGGAGGTTAGAGGTTGGAAACTCAAAAGATCTAACTAACTTTCGAGATGACCAAACATTGTTGATAAAGATGTGATGGAGGATGCTTTGGAGAAAGGGGAGAGTTTTACTAGTGATGAGGAGAATGATGATTATGAGTCGCAAGGCTTTGAGAACACTAGTGATAGTCATTACATGCACATGGTTAACGATGACACTACCACTTCGGACCTGTCGAGTGAGACACATAATTTCCCCCATTGTTCTTCTACTATTGCAGAGCTCATAGATATCAAAGGGAAGGTTTTAGAGCTAGAGAAAAAGATGGTGAGCCTCTCCAAGTTCAGTTCCAAAGTTATGCATAGGTTGGCCACTATCTATTTATGTTGCAAGATAAGGAGCTAAAGAAGGCTAGCAACAAGGGCGAGAGTCACAAGGAACTTTTCAAGTTCCTCACTAAATATTGGGGTCAACTCTTTGGCTAGGTCTATGTTATCTTTTTTTTTTCGCTTTGGTGCCTCCTTGTTGTTCGTTGCTAAAAAATTTTGTAATGTTTTATAAGATATTGTTAAAGTGTTGTTAATGTGTTGTCTATGGTTTGTGTCATTGGGTTTCAACCTTCAAGCTCTCTATTTTATAGGATAACACCCTTGTTTTTTCTACTTTTAGTATCAAAAACCTACATCTTAGAATTAAATGTTAAATAAAGGAAAATGGGTATTTGTATGTTTTAAAGGTGACACAAGATCTATATTTGATGATGAGAGGTCACCTACTTCAAAGAGGGACCTTGATGATGAGGATGTGTATGTTTTACAAAGATCTCTAAGGTGCAATAGGAGGGGTGAACTTGCATAGAGGAATATTTTGATTATGATGCAATGTAAGACAAGTGGTAAATGATGTGAGATGGTGGTAGATAACAATAGCATAGACAACTTGTTGTCTATGGAAATGATTGACAAGTTGGGGCTAAGGAGGATGATGCATCCATGTTGGTACTAACTTGGCTAGTTGTATTAGGGAGACTAAATTTTAGTGGGGGAATGTAATGTTGGGTGAGGTTTTGTTATACCCAAACCAAATATTTTGCATCACTAAGGCATTTTGCTAAAATGGTCTAAACCTTGTTAAAATGATGTCAAAAGTTTGATTTTGGGCTTTTTAAGTATGGAATTTGAGTCAGTTTGATGTCATGAAGATACTGGAGAATTTTGGAAAAATTCAAAATCGGGATGAAAATCATCATTTTTTTCTAACTCTGGAGCAAAGAGTGCTTCCTAGTCAGGGGCGCCCTAGCTTTTGGAGGCCCAGATTATATTTTTAAGGTTTTTCACTTCCAAGAACACTTGTCTAGAATCTTGTCAGCTTCACAACGAGCTATCCAACCAGTCAGCAGGATGTGTTTAGCTCCTGTTATGGGAGAATCAACAAGAAATGAGGAGAACGAAAAAATGGCTAACACTGGAAGGAAAAGCATGCCTCTAAACCAGGGGCACCCATCTTTTTGAGGGATCAGATGAAGGCTTTTGATCAAATGACACCTTTGAGTTTTGTTTCACGCTTAATCCAGCTTCACGTTACATCTGTTAGTATGTCAATCGGAGTTGCTGAGAAGCCATGACCATGAGACGAACGCAGGGTTAAATCTTGGTCTGGAAAGTCATTAAAAGTCAAAAGCGCCCCTGGGAGCTAGGGGAGCCCAAGGTTTTCAAGCTTTTAATGGTTTTTTTTGGTGATCTCATATGATCATTCTGTCTGTGTTATATCCATATTTTCGTTGCATATCTCTATTAGATCAAAGGATGAGTCATCAACCAACAACTAGAGTTTAAGTAGATTTTAGCCAGTTTGAAAAATGGCTCTGGAGAAAAAAGTGCCCCTGGAGGCTAGGGGCGCCCTTGATTTTGAGCTATCAGATGATGGAATTTGATAAAGTGTTCTCTTGAAGCTGTTGTGCAGAATGGAGCCAGCTCGGCAGTGAACCAGTTATTCAGTCCTAAAGTTTTTCCAAACACAAGATGCAAGGAGGTCAAGTTTACCTTCGTAAGAGATGAAAATTTGAAGTTTGAAGAAAAGTGCATCTTTTGCTAAGGGCGCTTGGATTTTTGAAGCCTCAAATCTTAGTTTTATGGATTGCAGTCTCAAGGAGTGATTTTGTTAGTTTTCATCTTGCTCTTCAATGCAACTATCAGCCAATTGATTGGTGATGTCAGTCAACCAGAATAAGTGATTGAACAGAGGCTCTAGTGAGAGTTGAAAATCCAAATTTTCATTAAACTGATAGTCTGGAAAGAGACGCCTAAAGTCAAAATTTGACTTTCTAGACTGAAGAGGACTAGACGCCCATGAAAGGTGGAATTTTTAAATATTATTTTAATATTTAAATAATTCGACTTAAAGGGGGATCATTTTAATGCAAAAAAGGATGATTTTGAGCATGCATGCTCAGTTAACTGATTTGCATATTGAGTTAACTGAATTAATTAAAGGTGGCGCACTTTTTAGGATTATTTGACTTTCAGTTACCTTTTTTCAAGCCCCAATCAGATGAAGTCAAATTGTTTTGAGGTCCAATCAGGATTTAATTGAGTATTTTTTAGAGGTGGTGCCTATTTGCATGAGGATGGATGATTTTATGCTTGAATTTATTTAAGTCATAATATTCACCATTATTCTCATACCAAGTTCAGAGCAAAGGCAATTTTCTTGAGCAATTGAAGATTTGAAGATGCTTTGAGTTCAATTTTTTAGTGCCAGGTCCAGATTGTTCAAAAGATCAATTTTCTAGAGTTAGATTTTTTAGTGCATGCAAGTTTCATTGAATCTCAATCAAGCATAGGCAATTTTCTTTAGAAGCAAAAGTAGAGAAACACACTTCTATCTTCTGTCTAATTTATTCTATTCTCGTCTTAGGTATTCTTTGCATGTCAAAGAAAATGATAGAATATTCGGAATCAGATCATCTAGGTTCACATATTTCAGCATCAGCAGCAAAACACGTGTCTTAGATTTTCTTCAAGAAAATTGACCCATAGCTTTTATTCTAAAGCTTTGTGCTTTTTTCCAAGAATTTTTTTGCATGTGGGTCAAAACACATCTTTTTCAAAATCGATTTATCTGGGTTGCCTTAGAATTTTGTTGCCTACAAAACCCATGTTCCATATTTTCTTGAGAAAAATTGCCCCGAGCGAGCTCTAGAACCCCTGCTTTTCTCAACTGAAAAACCTCTGCATGCCTAACTAAAACTCACTTTTTTGATTTTTTATTGATCTAGGTTGGCTTAGAATTCAATTTTGCACAAAACCCACATTTCAAAAAAATTCCATTTTTTTTTCCCGTAGCAAGCTATTTTTAGCCTTGTCTAGAGTTTTTTTAGCCTTTTCAAAAAGTTGTCGGAACATACCCAACTTCACATTCAAAAGTCCTCATTTTCAAAATGCAGTTCAACCTCATAGATTATAAGACCAAATCGGTCCTTATGCATGACTTTGTGAAAACTTTAGACACAGACTTAGGTCATGTCTATCCAGTGGTAAATCTGAGCAGTTTGGAGGGTGTTATCAGCAGTACACTGAAGAATCTTGAGCATTCTGGGTTGCTGGCAGTAGCATCTATTCCTATCACAACTTTCGATCTCAAGTTTTTTCTTTCTTATATAAAGAATTATGACTCGTCTACACGATAAATCATATCAACTGATGGGAGAGTCATCTGTAGCCTTAAGCTGAGGGACGTGGAAAAGTGCTTTGCTATTCCTCCTCGTTCAGACTATTTCACTATAGCCATTGAGGCTTGTGAGAAGATATGGTATGAAGATCAAGATCGTTCACAGAGGAAAGTTGCTCAGAAATGGCTGAATATACAGAAGACTAACATGCCAAAGAAGGTTGGTCACGACGAGTTCTAGGATGAAGTTGCTATTTTGATTACTTTGCTTAGTCAGGTTACAACAAGAGGAGGCGAAAGGCAGTTTCAGCTATGAAGTCGCTAGAGCTAATTTCTTCACTACCTTCTACATCACAGTTAAAACCCTGAGTGAAGCAAAGGAAAAAGGCAACTGAAGAGGTTAGAATATGCATGGGAACAATCAGAGATGGTGACAAGGAGTTGAACAAGTAGGTTATCAGCATGGACAACATCAAAGTCCCAGAGGATAAGGAAATTGACCAGTTCCTGGATGAGGTGATAGACCATGATGAATGGGAGTGATCGATCAGTTGTGACTTGCAGTTATTTTCAAGGATAGAGTCAAGAGTAGCAGTTAACTTGACATTCAGTCTTGAGTTCTTATTGTTGATTTCATGCACGCACATCTCTTCATTGGAATTATCTTCGCAGGAGTTTAGACTTTCAGTTAGGACTTTAATTTTGATTTCAATAAGGATGTGCATGCTTGCACTTGTCCAGTTTAGTTGAGTCATGTTCCAGTTAACTGATGGTAGCTTTCCAGTTAACTGTATAGTTTTCTTTATTTAGGGTTTAGCAATAAAATCTTGAATGCTTGCAAGACTGTAGTTGACTCAAGGTTATTTTAGGGTTCCCTACACCTTTTGATGTCTATCAATAAGATCTTTCTACTCATTTGTAAATAAATTTTGCACGTGATAGTAATATATGTTGTGCCTACCTTGCCTGTAATATTGTTGATTGTGTATCTGTTCACAATTTTTTGCTATGATGATGAATTGTTATGCCACTTGGGTTTCATGTTATTGTTATGGTGATTACTTATCTTAGTTAAATATAGTGGCTAGTTTGATCATGGATTGTATGCGTGTTTCACCTATACAATTTTTTGTCCTAGTTGGCTATTCTATGTCTGTTTTTAATAAGCCTATTCAAATGAGTGAATCGTTGTGCCCACCTTGCCCTAATGTTGCAAACTTGTACCTAAAGCTTATCGTTTGATGTGTGTGTTAATAAACCTGTTAAGTCAAGCAAAGAGTTGTACCCGGTTTATCGTATATTTCTCATTTCCAATAAACTTCTTCCCAACCAAGCAAATAGTTGTGCCCACCTTGCCTTCACATTGTGAAACTGTACCTGAAGTTTATCGTATAGAACATTCCTGCTCCATTTCCTCATGCTCTATTTTCTTGAGGGAGCTGGATAGATTTAAAGTAGTTAGTTTAGTTGTAGTTAATGATCTACGAAACTAGAAAATACTTAGCTACAACATTCTTGATTTTTTTAACCTTTTTACTCTTCCAGCTGAGAACAAAAAGATAGGAGTTAGATTACTTTTGTTTTCACGCATATTTCAGCATATGAGGGAGCTTCCCCTCCTAATTTGAAGAGCACTCATTACGTAGTGTGCATAGCTATCTGTACCAACTTGCACTCCAGAGGTGTTTGTTGTTACGCCAATAGTTTTTCGGTGCCCACCGTGGTGCATGAGGCAAGAAAACTTCAAGAAAAGATAAACACTTTTATTTCACGGGAATGACACTGTGGCATCCAATTGGATGACCCACATAGAAGAAATGGATGACAACAACAATAATGCTGACAGGCGATGTCCATCCCCATTACCTTGGGGTAACAACATTGGACCTTTGGCTTTTCAGGTAAATCATGAGTTACTTAAAGGGTCAAGGAAGCGCTTTCCCCGGTTTCATGGCAATGGAACTCAACACCCGGAGGAACATTTTTCTGCATTCACAACGGCTTGCACCATCTTGCACATAGCACATGAAGACATTGTGGTGCATCTCTTTGTCGAGAATCTGGTGGGAAATGCTTCCAACTGGTTCAATCACCTGGAGCTAGGCAGTATCACAAGCTAGACAACTATGAGCGAGAAATTTTTGGTGAGATTCAAGTTCGCTGAAGACAGTCACCTGTTGATTGTCCAGCTCACAAATTCAAAGATGGAGCACAATGAACATATGAGAGATTTTGTGGAAAGATTTAATCATCTTGTTACAAGAATTTCTTCTTAGCTCGATCCATCACCAGAAATTCTGATAATTTGTTTCATAAATGCTCTTCCATCAGAGATAGCCTTCTTCCTCAAGATGGCGAAAGCAATAGAGTTGAAGAGTGTGCAAGAACATGCCATCAAGTTGGAGGATAATATGATCACTTCCGGCCTGATGAAATCTGATTTCATCAGATCTGTAGTTCAACAACCGTACCAACCAAAGAGATACAATCTTCAACCACGGTTGCCAACATCTCCATCAAGATCAATGATTGAAGCTGCACACAGTGCATTATTTTTTCCTTTCCACGGAACTAATGAACATACCAAATCCACATGTCCAGAGAACCTAAGAATGATCCAAATCATGGGATACATTAAAGCTACTCTCAATTCTAGTTTTGTACCAACACCAAGTTTGAATGTTGTCTCACCACAGATGGACAACTTCGATGGTGACTCCGCAGCGGGATACTTTGATAAAGAACCCGTAAATCTAGAATAAGAAGAAGAACACCGTCAATATGCTCCTCCTATGTTTACACGTGCTCAACACTTCAAGGCACAAAAAGAAGAAGAAGAAAGGCATAAATCAAATGAAGAAGGAGAAGAAATGCCTCTCACTTCTAAACCCAAATCTTCACATGAGATTACTATGCCAGTTGCTCAAGAGACATCTTCAACAAATTTTGACATTGTAGCTTCCATGATGAAAAACAAAGTACAAATCTCTCAACTGGAATATCTTCAAGATCATCCAGAAGAATTAGATCAGATTCTCAAAGTTGCAAAGAAGCAGGATGTGCTCAAGTCATCTATTCCAACATTAGCAAAGCAAATCCTGAAACGGGTCCTGGTAATTGTGTAACTCTATCAAAGATAGAAACTGAAGACCAAAACATTTCTTGTTCTGAAAAGAGACCGACAGGGGATACAAAGTCATGGACAATACAGTTCGATGGAGGTTGTTTGAATACAATTTCAGAAGTAGGGGAATTGATCGTCTCCCCTAAAGGACAGTTGCACCCATCTGTGCAATTGGAATTCACTGAAGCTAAAAAAGAGGTGCTTTCGCAAGGCCTCAAAGATGTTGAAGACATGGGAATCAAACTCCTATGTGTTAAAGGTGATGTAGAGCTAATCGATGAGCTGGTCAAAGGATATTTTTAGATCAGAAAAGATCACCTACGGCATTATAGAAATCAAGTTTGGAACTCAATCGAATGGTTTGAAGAAATCAACATCCCATGGACTACAATAGAACTAATGCCTCAGAGGTATCAACTTTCCCATTTGCATCATATTCTGACTTTTGTTAGAGTGCCTTTGCTTGGATAAATGAATACCTGAGAATCTTCATCCCAGAAGGATTGCCTCTTGCAATTCCCATAAGAAGAGAAGTCAAGCCTTTTAGGCAGACACGACATCGATGGGAGGCTCTTCCCATTGTCATGCAAAGGAAAATATTTCAAACACTTCATCTCTTCAAGGGTGGAGTGAATTTTCTTTAAATAATTTTATTTATGCTTTATCATTATGTAGTAATGTGTTTCCTCGTTCTGTGGTGTCATGTCATGTTTTAGGTGATTTAGGTAGTCTTGTTTTAGGTGATTATTAGGGTAGTCTTGTTTTAGGTGATTAGGTAAAGTCCTGACTCTATATGCCCAACTGATAAGTCACTGGTCTACAAAACATAGAGAATTAAGTTCTCCTATGTCATAAGTATTTGACATGGTCACCAGACAAAGCCTAATGTTGTACCCAAACCAAATATTTTGCTTCACTAAGGCATTTTGCTAAAATGGTCTAAACCTTGTTAAAATGATGTCAAAAGTTTGTTTTTGGGATTTTTAAGTATGGACTTTGAGTCAGTTTGATGTCATGAAGTTACTGGAGAATTTTGGAAAAATTCAAAATTGGGATGAAAATCATCAATTTTTTCTAACTCTGGAGCAAAGAGTGCTTCCTAGTCAGGGGTGCCCTAGCTTTTGGAGGTCCAGATTTTGTTTTTAAGGTTTTTCACTTCCAAGAACACTTGTCTGGAATCCTGTCAGCTCGGCAACGAGCTATCCATCCAGTCAACAGGATGTGTTTAGCTCATGTTATGGAAGAATCAACAAGAAACGAGGAGAACAAAAAAACAACTATCACTGGAAGGATAAGCATGCCTCTAAGCCAGGGGCACCCATCTTTTTGAGGGATCAAATGAAGGCTTTTGATCAAATGACACCTTTGAGGTTTGTTTCACGCTTAGTCCAGCTTCACGTTACATCCATCAGTATGTCAATTGGAGTTGCTGAGAAGTCAGGACCACGAGACGAACGGAAGGTTAAATCTTGGTCTGGAAAGTCATTGAAAAGTCAAAAGCGCCCCTGGGAGCCAGGGGCGCCCAAGGTTTTTAGGCCTTTAATTTTTTGTTTTTGGTGATCTCAAATGATCATTTTGTCTGTGTTATATCCAACTTTCTATTGCATATCTCCATCAGATCAGAGGATGAGTTGTTAGCCAATAGTTGGAGTTTAAGTAGATTTTTAGCCAGTTTGAAAAATGGCTCTCTTGAGTAAAAAGCGCCCCTGGAGGCCAGGGGCACCCTTGATTTTGAGCTATCAGATGATGGAATTTGATAAAGTGTTCTCTTGAAGCTGTTGTGTAGAATGGAGTCAACTCCATAGTGAACCAGTTATCCAGTCCTGAAGTTTTTCCAAACACGAGATGCGAGGAGGTCAAGTTTACCTTCGTACAAGATGAAAATGATGAAAATTTGAAGTCTGAAGAAAAGCACAACTTTTGCTAAGGGCGCTTGGATTTTTGAAGCCTCAGATCTTAGTTTTATGGATTGCAGTCTCAAGGAGTGATTTTGTTAGTTTTCATCCTGCTCTTCAATGCAACTGTCATCCAATTGATTGGTGATGTCAGTCAACCAAAATCAGTGATTGAACAAAGGCTCCGACGAGAGTTGAAAATCCAAATTTTCATTAAAATGACAATCTAGAAAGAGATGCCTAAAGTCAAAATTTGACTTTCTGAACTGTAGAGGACTAGACGCCCATGAAAGGTGGGATTTTTAAATATTATTTTAATATTTAAATAATTTGACTTAAAGGGGGATTATTTTAATGCAAAAAAAGGACGATTTTGAGCATGCATGCTCAGTTAACTGATTTGAATGTTGAGTTAACTGAATTAACTAAAGGTGGCGCCCTTTTTAGGGTTATTTGACTTTCAATTACCTTTTCTCAAGCCCCAATCAGATTAAGTCGAATTGTTTTGAGGTCCAATCAGGATTTAATTGAGTATTTTTAGAGGTGGCGCGTATTTGCATGAGGATGGATAATTTTATGCTTGAATTTATTTAAGTCATAATATTCGCCATTATTCTCATACCAAGTTCAAAGCAAAGGTGATTTTCTTGAGCAATTGAAGATTCAAAAGTGCTTTGAGTTCAAATTTTCAGTGCCAGGTCCAAATTGTTCAAAAGATCGATTTTCCAGAGTTATATTTTTCAATGCATGCAGGTTTCATCGAATCTCAATCAAGCATAGGCAAATTTCTTCAGAAGCAAAAGCAAAGAAACAAACTTCTATCTTATGTCTAATTTCTTCTATTCTCGTCTTAGGTATTCTTCACATGTCAAAGAAAATGATAGAATATTCAAAATCAGATCATCTAGGTTTGCATATATCAACATCAACAAAACACATGTCTTAGATTTTCTTTGAGAAAATTGCCCCATAGCTTTTATTCTAAAGTTTTGTGCTTTTTTCTGAGAATTTCTTGGCATGTGGGTCAAAAACACATCTTTTTCAAAATTGATTTATCTAGCTTTCCTTAGAATTATGTTGCCTACAAAACCCATGTTCCATATTTTCTTGAGAAAAATTGCCCCGCGCAAGCTCTAGAACCCCTACTTTTCTCGACTGAAAAACCTCTGCATGCCTAGCTAAAACTCACTCTTTCAAATTTTTATTGATCTGGGTTGGCTTAGAATTCAATTCTACACAAAACCCACGTTTCAGAAAAATTCTAAATTTTTTTCCTGCAACAAGCTATTTTTAGCCTTGTCTAGAGTTTTTTGAGCCTTTACGGAAAGTTGTCCGAACATAACCAACTTCACAATAAAAAGTACTCATTTTCAAAATGCAGTTCAACCTCATAGATTATAAGACCAAATCGGCCCTTATGCATGACTTTGTGAAAACTTCAAACACAGACTTAGGTCATGTCTATCCAGTGGTAAATCTGAGCAGTTTGGAGGGCGTTAGTAGTAGTACACTGAAGAATCTTGAACATTCTGGGTTGCTCGTAGCAGCATCTATTCCTGTCACAGTTTTCAATCTCGAGTTTGTTCTTGCTTGTATCAAGCATTACAACTCGTCTACACGAAAAATTAGATCAGCTGATGTGAGAGTCATCTACAGCCTTAAGTTGAGGGATGTGGAAAAGTGCTTTGCTATTCCTCCTCGTTTAGACAATTTCATTGTAGTCATTGAGGCTTGTGAGAAGATATGGTATGAAGATCAAGAGCGTTCACATAGGAAAGTTGCTCAAAAATGGTTGAAAATACAGAAGACTAACATGCCAAAGAAGGTTGGTCGTGGCGAGTTCAAGGATGAAGTTGCTATTTTGATTACTTTTCTCAATCGGGTTACAGCAAGAGGAGGTGAAAAGAAGTTTGAGCTATGAAGCCGCCAGAGGTGATTTCTTCACTACCTTCTACATCGCAATTAAAGCCCCGAGTGAAGCAAAGGAAAAAGGCAATTGAAGAGGTTAGAATATGCATGGGAGCAATCAGAGATGGTGACAGGGAGTTGAATAGGTAGGTTATCATTGTGGATAGCATCAAAGTCCCAGAGGATAAGGAAATCGACTAGTTCCTGGACAAGGTGATGGACCATGATGAATGGGAGTGATCAGTCAGTTGTGACCTGCAGTTATTTTCAAGGATAGAGTCAAGAGCAACAGTTAACTCAAAATTCAGTCTTGAGTTCTTATTGCTGATTTCATGCACGCACATCTCTTCCTTGGAATTATCTTCACAGGAGTTTAGAATTTTAGTTAGGACTTTAGTTTTGATTTCAATAAGGACGTGCATGCTTGCACTTGTTCAATTCAGTTGAGTCCTGTTCCGGTTAACTGATGGTAACTTTCCAGTTAACTATATAGTTTGTTTTATTTAGGGTTTAGCAATAAAATCTTGCATGCTTGCAAGACTGTAGTTGACTCAAGGTGATTTTAGGGTTCCCTACACCTTTTGATGTCTATAAATAAGAGCTTTTTGCTCATAATTTGTAAATAACTTTTGCACGAGATAGTAATATATGGTGTGCCCACCTTGCCTGTAATATTGTTGATTTAGTATCTGTTCACGGGTTTTTGCTATGATGATGAATTGTTATGCCACTCGGGTATCATGTTATTGTTATGGTGATTACTTATCTTAGTTAAATATAGTGGCTAGTTTGATCGTGGATTGTATGTGTGTTTCACCTATGCAATTTGTTGTTCTAGTTGGCTATTTTGTTTCTATTTTTAATAAGCCTATTCAGATGAGTGAATCATTGTGCCCACCTTGCCCTCATGTTACAAATTTGTACCTAAAGTTTATCATTTGATTTGTGTGTTAATAAACCTATTCAGTAAAGCAAATAGTTGTGCCCACCTTGCCCTCATGTTTTAAAGTTGTACCTGGTTTATCATATATTTGTCGTTTCCAGTAAACTTCTTCCCAGCCGAGCAAATAGTTGTGCCCACCTTGCCTTCACGTTGTGAAACTGTACCTGAAGTTTATCGTATAGGACATTCCTGCTCCATTTCCTCATGCTCTATTTTCTTGAGGGAACTAGATAGATTTAAAGTAGTTAGATTAGTTGTAGTTAATGATCTGCGAAACCAGAAAATACTTAGCTGCAACATTCTTGGTTTTCTTAACCTTATGCCTCTTCCAACTGAGAACAAAAAGATATGAGTTAGATTACTTTTCTTTTCACACATTTTTCAGCATATGAGGGAGCTTCCCCTCCTAATTTGAAGAGCACTCATTACGCAGTGTGCATAGTTGTCTGTACCAACTTGCACTCCAGAGGTATTAGTTGTTATGCCAACAGGTTCAACATCAAAGCATACTATTATGAGGTGTTGTGTGACATTTCATTAATGGATATGTTATATTTTCTATTAAGGAGGTCATGGTAGTTTTATAGAGATGAAATACATGATGGAAGATCTAACACATCATATTGAAGGATAACCAAAAGCATAAGTTGATGCCACTAATGGCAAAAGAGGGATAAATTTATAAGACAATGCGGGTGTGCATTAGGGAGGATTGATTCTAAATATGTGTGGCATTGTTGAAATAGGTGGTAACACTACAAGTGCAAAATATAAGTAGAACACAAATTTGGTAGTGAACAAGGAGGATATCAAAAGGAAGAAATATAGAGAATAGGATATATAAACAAGAGGATGAGGAGTTTTGTTAATGAATTTGTGGCCGTTGAAGGTCAAATGAAAAGATATGTCAGAGATAGTCAATAACCATTCTACACCTTATCTTTACAAAAAATAATTAATAATTATGGTTCTCATTGAAAAAAAAAATTGCCATCGAAAAAACAGAACATTCAATGAAAGGCCATTGTCTATGGTCAAATGTACAATCTGATGGCTGGATAGACGTTACCCAATGAAAGATGTTGTTGAATTATAATAATACCATCATGGAATGTTCTGAACCAACCATTGAAAGCGCATTTGTAAAGTTAAAACATATCCAAACTTGACCGTGAGCCGCGTATAACGCGTAAATTTACTTCATTGCAAGGAAGCTGCTTCCTGGGCGTTGCGATTTTCAACCTTATAATCTACTGGTTTTCTAATAAAGTGTGTCTAGAACCTTACCTAGTCAACCACTACCCCTCATACTCCGCTATGAAACATTTTCCCAATAGACCGGATAAGCTAAAACTTTGATCCAATTTCTCATATAAATATCTCGTTGCTAGTGTTGCCTTAATCAATCAATCAATCTGCTTTGTTATATTTCTGTTTTGTTATTTAGGAAGCATACATTTGCAATCGACTTACTCAGGAAGCAGGTTATCCAGTCGAAAACATTAGCCTTTCTTTTGTCATTTTTGCAATTATAGCATGGCATTAGATATTGCACCGTGGAAATTGGCATCAGCGATGAAGAGACCGTTAAAGACACGGCTTTATGAACTTCATACCATTTACGAGGAGGAAAATATTGAAGACATACAAGTTTTATCCAGTGATTCAGAAGTCAGCAGGCATAAATCCCAATTGGAGAGGTTTTCATATATGGCAATACTCTTGGGTGTCATGGTTTCCTTGCTTTTCCTGGTGGGTCGTCCTCTTGCCAAAGCAACCATGCTCATATTGAATTAGAGGGGTTTTGCGGATTGATGTACAAAGAAGGAATCTGTAAAGATTTGCTTCAATGGGGTTTGCTCACTGTGAAATGTTGTAAAATTTTCATCAATGATGTACTTGACCTCTGTAATCTCATAGAAACAACTCTTTATTCAAGATAAAGAGGAATTTACAATTGAAAAACTGGAAGACTCGATACTTCTATTTCCTGGTTAAAGATAAATTATATTTAATTTAATCACACACAAATTATATTTAATTCACAAGCGTTGTAAGATTATATCTTTACATTTTAGAAAAGTTCAATCACACTTCCTGCATCTATATTATATGCATGATGTGTTTGAAAATTTCCATGGTGACCTTTTATGGGATTCACTATAATGAAAACAAGAAAATGTTTTCGTCTTGTCTCAAATCAAGCTTCATTATGCTTATCATAACAATTTTTCATCAACAATTCAAGTTGCACAAAAGTGAAAATTCAAAGTTGTGTTATGGAAAGTTTGAGCACATATGTTTCACCTAAAATGTTTGACATCTATATGGTGCCTACAGGATGCTTGTAATTTTAGGGAAAATCTATTCAATCAAAATAATTCAAAGTGAAATAGTTTTGCTTAAAATATGTAATATAGAGTCTAATAGTATATAGAGGTAGGTACCCACTCCACAATGGGGTAGTACATTGCCCTCTATATTTTAAATTACTTTTGTGGAAAAAAATAATGTGATTCTATGAATTATGATTTCATTGGCAAAAAATTACATTTCCAATCCATCTAATGTTTTTTCACAAAATTCAATTGATGGCTTGAAACTTATTATGCCATAAATTAGATCATGCTTCATAACTAGCCTATATCTAAGCAAGAATCAACATTCAATAGTGGCTACTGGATATAAGACAATATAAGAGTTGTATTCAATGATGAGAGTTTGCATACTTTATAGAGGGACCTTGAGGATAGAGATTTGTATGTTTTATGGAGAGCTCTAAAGTATGATACGAGGGGTGAACTTACATAAAAGATGAGTTTGTTTAGGATTGGATGCAAGGTAGGTAATAAATGTTGTGACATGGTGGTAGATAGTGATAACATAGATAATGTGGTGTCTATAGAAATGGTTGAAAAGTTGGGTCTATTGAGAATGATGCATCTAGTACATCAATATTGAATTTACTAGTTGTAGTAGGGGGGGAAAATTTTGGCGGAGGAAAAGTCCTAATTGAAGTTCAATATTAGAGTGTATCACAATGAGGTGTTGTGTGACATTGTTCCAATGCATGTGTATCATTTGACAATAGGGAGGCTATGGTAGTTTGAGAAAGATGCAATGTATGATGGAAGAGCTAATACATATACCATATCAAAAGACAACCAAAAGAATAATTTGATCCATTAAGGGCAAGCAAGGGATAATTTTATAAGAGCACAGGGGTGTGCATCAGGGATGATCAATATGCATTGATTCTAAAGATGTGCAACATTGTTAGAATAGATGAAATATCAAGAATGCAAAATAAGTAGAATAGAGAGTTGATAGTGAGAAAGTAGGATATCAAATTGAAGTATTCTAGAGAATAATAAAGATGAACAAGAGGATGAGGACTTATGTTGAGGAATTTTTAACCTTTAAAGGCAAAATGGAAGGATTGTAGTATCTAGGAAAGAGGCTGAAAAATGTGAGGTATTGGTTGATAGAAAAGGAAGGTGGGTCCTGACTAAATATAGGCCAAGGGTAGGTATTGTAAAGAACAAATTATGGAACACCATAATGTATCAAAGAGGGGAAAGTAGTGATCAAGGTGGATCATTGGAAGTATACTCAAGGAGGTTGAAAGAATGAGTTGAAGAGGAAACAACAAGTTAGAATTTTCAAGTTGAGGTACAGGCTACCCTTGAAAATTAGGGACTCATTTTTATTTACCATTAGTTTTTGATGTAGGGGCATCTTGAGGGTGTCACATGGAGAATTTGTATTATGTCTCAAACAATAAGAATATTTGAAGGTAAATTATATGTTTGGCAAATAGTTGATAATCTATAATGATTAAAAATGGACATGTTTCACCACATTAGGTAATTAAGTGTTGTGTTCTTAGTGACATTTTCTTGTGTGATTGATTGATATTCTAATAGATTTTGATATGTTTAAGATGAGTTTAATTCTATGATTTATTGAATAAGTTTGTACAAGTTAACATAGATGTTAAGTTAGAATTGTTGTGATTCAATAAAAAAGGTTATTTTAAAGGTTTGCACCAAGGGTAGATATTATGGAAGGATGAATGGACTATTGGGAAGGTGTGTGATGAACCACACAGAGATTATCCATAATTGAACCATTAGAATTCATAAGTTTTTTTATTATGGTTCAATGATACATTTTATGTGGTTTTGGCTTTTGTGTTATATTGAGGCTAACATAGACTATTTGAGACGCTGGAGAAAGGTATAAATATGTGATTTTAAGAAAATGGAAAGAAAGTAGAGAAGACTAAGTAAAATACTAGAGTGATAGTAAGGAAATAGTAAGAGATTAAGGACTAAGAGGTATGCAAGAAAAGTTGTATGATGTAAAGTACAAGTACGAGAGTGGGTCATGTAAGGATTTTGTACGTGTTATCTTGTAGCCCATGTGGCAATTTTGGAAGTAATGTTCAAGGTTATGAGTTTATGTATGTGAATAAATCCATTGTCATATTGTAATTGTGTTTTGAAACTAATAAAAAGGAGATCTTTTGGAGGCTCAATTTTTTACCACTAAGGGTTTTTCTAAGGTATATCTAGTGTCATTTTTTGTGTTTATTTACAAATTTGAGTAATTATTTGTGTGAGATGTATGGCTAGACAATCTTAATTGGGGTAACAAAATTGTAAGGTGTAATAGTTGCTTCTTTATTATAAGCATTTCATCCAAATTACAAACAACATATGACTTAAACTAATTATTGATTTACCATTTCTCTATAATGTCTTCAACACATTGTAAAGATACAACCATGTCTTCCTTCCTGTCATCATTAAAACATTATCCTTTTTATGACTAAGCTATTAAAAAAATCATTTCCATTTGTTATGGTATAAGTTATGTACATTTACTTAAAAACAATTTTTAGTTGCTAAAATTAAAGAACAAATTCTATTTGTAACAACAATATGAGAAAATCTTTTAATTTTTTTATTGACATTTCAATTTGATTTATTCATCCAATCTCACTTTTGTTCATTACCAAAAATTTCATGCATGCTTATAATATTCAATTATACTACCAAATAATCAAAAGTGTCATTAAAAGAGAACTTGTTCATCAATGACTATTCTCCTCTTTAAAATCAAAACTAAATTACAAAGCAAAGACTGATTAGTACATAAAACTTATTTGGTATTGAGTTAAAATCAAAAACTAGTGTAAAATAATATTACACATTCCTCAAAAAATTAAAAACAATTTCTTTCTTGACAAGATTGTCCATTCTACTTATATATTATTCTTTAAGAGTCAGAAAATCAATAACAATTCTACACTTTATTCTTACAAAAATTATCACATATTTTGTACTGACCAAACTTTATCTTAGACCATTAAATTAAATATAATTTAAAAATAAAATTATCATTAAAAAAATCCAACAAATACACTCTTCTATTATAATAATAAGTACCATCAGAGAATGTTCTAACTAACAATTGAAAGCGCATTTGTAACGTACAAACACATCTAAGCTTGACCATGAGCCGCCAATAACGCAAAGAAGAAGCTTCCTGGGTGTTGCGGATTTCAACCAAATCTACTGGTTTTCCAGTAAAGTGTATCTAGATTCTAGAACCTTATCTACTCACGCACTATCCCTCATTGTCTTTTCTAAGACATTTTCCCAATAGACCGGATAAGCTAAAACTTTGACCCAATTTCTCATATACCTCTCCATAAATATCTTGTTGGTAGCGTTGCCTTAATCAATCAATCTGCTCTGTTTTGTTTTCTAATATTTGGTACATCTATCATAAATAAATATATTGTTGTGGTATTTAATTCAATTTATTTAGTATATAAATTAATTTATATTCTAAATTTAATAATTTATTTTTATATATATTTATTTTTAATTAAGATTGGCATGTATTTTTGAGTCTATTGCTAGTTTGAATTTGATCACACAACATGACATAAATTATAGACTGTAGTACATGACAAAAGCTAGTTCATGATATTCAAATTTTATGTTTCAAGTTCTGAATTTAACCTTCTGAAAATATAGTTGTTAAATCCCATTGACCTAGCCATAATTTTTTTTTTAATTGAGTGACTAAGGGATGTATATATGCATGTTAGTTATTCATAATCATTTGAAAATATATATTCAATCACACTTCTTGCATCTATATTGTTTGCATAATGTATTTGAAGTTTTCTATAGTAATCTTTTAGGGGCTTGACTATAAAATTTATATATAAAACATAGGTTTTCATCTTTTGCCTCAAAGCAAGCCCCATTATGCTTATCATAACAAAATTCAACAACACTTCAAGTTGCACAAGGGTGAAATTTTAGAGTTGTGTCATGGTTTAGAATAACTAAATGATCTCAAGAAAAATAGTTTTTTCTTAAAATGGTCTTAAAAAATGAGTTTCACCTAAAATCTCTAACATCTACAATGTGCCTACTTGATTCTTATAATTTTAGTTAAAACCTATTTAACCAAAATAATCCCAAATGAAATGATTTTGAAGTATAGAGGTAGGGGCCCCCTCTACAATGGGGTAATGCATTTCTCCACGTGTTTTAAATTATGAATTACAATTTGATTTGTAGCATTACATTTCCATTCCATTTTCTTTTTTTTCATGAAATTCAATTGGTGACCTAGAAATGCCTATACAATAAATTGGATCATGCTTCACAAATAGCATGGGGCTTGGTTAAAATCAAAATTCAATAGATTAGAAGAACTTAGACTAGTTATGCTTTCATTAGGAAAGTGTGTTTTTACAACAAGAATACGAATAGTGCAACCCATCGCAAGGAAAGAAGGCGAAAATAATGATAAAATATATTTCATCTACAAATACAATTTAAAGAGTAGAAATTGTAAGAAATGGGTGTGTGTCACAACCCAAATTTTGGCTTGCGGTTACTTTTAAATTTTACATTAAATATGTGTTTAACTAGGCAAGAATAGATGATTTTACTTCAATCGATGTCTAGATAAAAGCATAATGCAATATGAATGTTTTTATTAAAGGATCACAAAATTAGGATGAATATTTCTTTTGATAAATGATTATGATATCATAACTATTAATGGACTAACCATTGTGATGTCCTTCTAAGTTGAATGCAGGAACAATTTTGTCCTCCTAGATGGAGAGGGACAACATCATCAGAGAGAAGTGTATAGACATTGTGAACAAATGGGTAATTTCCATCTTGAGTCAAACACACACTCACATAGGTCTTGCGTAAAAATCCAGGAAAGTTGTTAAGTTCCCAGTGTTGTCAAAAAGTTAATCTTGTGTCTTGACTTGTGTGATATGGTCGTAAGGATATGTCGAAAACATACTCAACCTATACCTAGTCTCTAGCAATGGCCGATAAGAGATACCATTAGTCAAGGTCGTCATTTTTATTTACCTATTAATTGTAAAGGTTTATTTTATTATCATTTAAATGTATTAAATATATATACATATATTATATATATACATATAAATATAAGTATATATATATATATATGTACATATAAATATATAATATAATATATAATATCGTTATTATTAATAAAGGCATGTCACGGTTGACAAGGATAGTTAGCTTATTTTATGCATGTTAATCGAAAGTGGAATGAAGTTAATTTATTACTACCTCATGTGGAGGCTTTGTGCCAATATGGTTAGCTTTATTCTTCGCATGGTATAAGTTTTAAATGCATTTCTATATGGCAAAGATATAACAATATAACTACAGTAGTGTGGATAAAAGAGGCATAGTTTACTGTTATAAGGGCAACGTAAGCGTCAGTGGAGGAGGGGCATGAGTATTGTGGTAGCGTAGGAGAAAAAGAAGAAAGGTTTCCAGGAAGAGTTTGGTGTTTGCAACGTCATCCGATGCGAGGTTTGCTAGTTGTGCATAGGTGATTGAGTTTGTAGAGGAGCGATAACATTTTCTAGGAATGTTTATTATCTATTTTATTCTCATTTTCTTGGTTATAATATGACATGAATTCTGAACTTTGATATTAAAAAGAAAGTTTATGCATATAAGTATATTCTTGTACAAAATAAAATGAACTTGGCTGAGTATATTTGTGAATAAAATCATTTAAAATCTTTAATGCTTCTACATAGGACAACAGAGAAAATAAGTTGGTATATATGTATTATTCTTATATTGACAATATTATTATCATGTTAAGTTTTACATTGTGTCACAATTAAGGGGAATGGATTTTAAGTTTAGGGAAAAACAACTGTATACATGATTTTATTTAATCATTTACCCTATTGGTTTGAAATGTATAGAAATATACTTATTTCTTCATGAACATAAATATCTTATCAATATATTGATATATATGTGTGTGTATACA
>VDFB02193867.1:2016641-2194141 GCA_007258455.2 Sequoia sempervirens | reverse complement strand
CCTTCATGATGAGTAAGATAGATACTTCGTGCAAATGTCCAATCTCTAAGTCACAACTCTAAGGCTTAGTTATTGAACCATTAGAGGAGGCCAATATTTTTGGCACCATTGTTAGGGATGGTGTCAAACTAGGAAGTTCTCTGGAGTCATTGGTAGTTTATTTCTTGCTTTAGTATCTCTGAAGTTTGTTCTTAGCATACCCCTCATCTAGGAAAGTAATGATATGCTATTCTTTCACCAATTCTTTGTGTGATTTGGTTGATACCAAGTTCATACCGCATGCATAGAGGTAGGAGAAGAGATGCTTATGGGAGATTCCTTCCTAATGACCCATTTCAGATAGTTGAGCTTCAAAATCTACCAAGAGACGAAGAAGAAGAAGAAGAAGAGGCACATCCTTTTGTTGATGCATTTCCCAATTTGACCAGTTATGAAACTTCCTCTGAAGACCAAAATCTGATTGAGAATCCATTTACTTTGGAACTCCAAGCAGATATGGCTGATGCAAATCAAAATAGACCCAACCAACCATCTTTTCCATTCCCTATCACGCATTAGAATGAAGTTAATAACCTCAAAAACATCATTGCTTCAGTCCTTCCTAATTTCTATGGGCTTGTCACAAAAGACCCTGACACCTTCTTGTTTGAGTTTGATATCCTCTATAGAAGCTATGACTATACCACTAATGCTCATAGGCTTAAGTTGTTTCCTACCACCTTGAAAGAAGTTGCATTAAGATGATTTATGAGCTTAGGTAGGAATACTGTGGAGACTTGGGATAATATGAAAATAAAGTTTCTTGAGAAGTACAAATAATATTGTAGGGGCAATGATATTAGAGGAGATGACATCTTTAGGATGCAGTAGAAGGAAGATGAGAGTTTGGAGGACTATATTTCAAGGTTTATTTTTTGCCTGCAAAAATCTCTGCATCATACACTCAATGAAGAGTCTCAAAAGTTTCTCTTCCTTAGAGGGATCAATGACAGCTGCATTGATTCTTTGGACCTGATGGGAGGAAGAAATATCAACCAAGTTCCTTGGGATGATATAAAGAAGATATGTCAGAACTATTCCAGGGTAGCTTCAAAGAAAGGAAGAGGTTACCAATCCTCTATGGGTAAATCCTCCACCAATGGAGTCTCAAGGATGGAGATTACTCACGTGTTGGAAGATTTCAAGCAAGACATCATAAACAATTTGGCTACTCAGCTAGATACACTTCAAGCAAAGAAAGAAACATGAGGAGGCAGAGGCAATGTTGGCAGAATATTGCCCTCATTATAGACAAAAGAAGAAGGAAGTCCTGCAGATGCAAAATGGTAGCTAACATTGACAACAAGTGATTCCACCTAAGTTCAAGCCGATCCAGGTTGATGATGATCAAGTCTACTACATTGCACAAAGGAGACCATGGGCCCCAAGACAAGGTATGCCACCAAATCTATTATCTTTTGCTGGGCTTTATTTGAATTCTTATGCATCTAGTAATCAATGGCAACCCCCATACCCATCCAACTATGGAGGATATCTACCTCAGCCTTAGAGAAACCCTCCAAATACCTAGACCAATCACCAAAACACTCCACCCCAGTGGCAGAAATCTCGGGGGAATTGGCAGCAATTCTAGGGGAATTGACAACCACCTCCAGGAAACTGGCAATAGACATCCCAATGGAGGGGAGGACAACAATGGCCAAACCAGAAAACTAATTACATGCAACCACCTCCACAGCCTCAGCAGCCTCCCATAATGCCTCCTCCTACTAGTTCAAGTTCTAAGACACCTAGACCTACTCAGTTACCAACTCAACCCACACCTAACCCAAATAACAAACCACAACAACATCCAGTCTACTTTGCAGATCCTAATCAATTCCCTACATATGTTGTGAGTGTTAGTGATATTCATCTACGTTCAGGAACCACTTTTCCAGCTCCTTCCACCCCTATTATCACTGAGCTTCCTGTGGAAGAAGAGGAGCATTAGAATGTCCCCATTCAGCCAAGTGTGCCTAAAAATCCTAAACTAGTCTAGCAGTCTGATCAAGATCCACCATTTCCTCAAAGGTTAGAAGTTGTTAAACAAAAGGAAGAGAAGGAGGAAACAACCTTTAACATTTTGGATCAATTGAAACACATATGTGTTAAGATACCTTTTTTTCAGACCATAGAAGATGTCCCCATATATGGAAATCAATCAAGGAAGCATGCCTCAAAAAGCTAGGGAGGAAAAATAAAGACCCCACTACCATTCATGTGGTGGGACAGTTGGCAGGTATCATGCTTGGGAAAGTTATTGTTCTTAAATACACTATCCTAGATAGTCCTATGGTAGGAGTTGTTATAAATGGAATCCAAATAAAGAATGCTCTAATTGACTTGGGAGCAACAATAAATGTGATGACTAAGGATGTCTTGCATATCAAATAAATGTTACAAACATGAGACCTACTCCTACTGTCTTGCAGCTTGCTGATACTTCCACTGTCAAACCAGATGGTATAGTAGAAGACCTTGTGGTAACCCTAGACTCTTGGGAGTACCTAACATATTTCATGATCCTTTCTCCTAAAGCTACATTGGAAGGGTAGCCCATCATTCTGGGTAGACCGTGGTTGGCCACAGTAGATGCTTACATTGGATGTCGGTCAGGGGACATGACTACTTCTAATGGGAAAAGCACCCAAAACCTTGTTCTCTACCCTCCTGCTCAACCATCCCATGCTATGGATAACCCCATATGGCCACATGTTGGAGAAGAGGCCAAGGAAGTCAATTCAATGGCACAACTCATGATGATAGGAAAAAGTCCTTTCATGCAGCTTTAGGAAGAAGATGAAGTATTGTCCCACATAATTCAAAACCATTGTGAGGTGCATGAAGAATCATCCACTCATGAATCTGGTTCTATAGGTTCAATGAAGACATTTCTGCCCACTCTTCCTACAACTGAACTTCTTGCAACAACTGATATGCTTCATACATTGCTACCACATGAACTAAAAATGCCAAGCATTAGTGAAACAACCATGATTGAGTTAACCACACAAGTGCAAGTGTCAAAAGGGAAACATTTGAATATTAACAACAAGTTGAGTCAAGAGCAGCAGTTGTCCTTGGAAAACCTATTGAAGACCCGCCAACATGCATTTGCATGGGACTACCATGACATGAAAGGATTGGACCCCAAGATTTGTACTCATAAGATATATATCAGAGATGACTACACACTAGTAAGGTAGCCACAAAGGAGAATCAACCCTGCATTGAGGGAGATTGTAAAAGGGGAAAGTTATAGAAATTATTGGATGCGGGATTTATCTACCCTATCTCAGATAGCCAATGGGTGTCCCCATTGGTCATTGTGCCTAAAAAGGGAGGTAAATGGAGAGTTTGTGTTGACTACAAAGAACTGAACTCTGCTACCAAAAAAGGATCATTTTCCCCTTCCTTTCATAGACTAAGTATTGGATTCACTTGCAGGTAAGCAATATTTTTCTTTTCTAGATGGATTAAGTGGTTATAATAAAATACAAATTGCACCTAAAGATCAAGAGAAGACAACCTTTACCTATCCATGGGGGACTTATGCCTACTCAATACTCCCATTTGGTTTATGTAATGCACCTGCAACCTTTCGAAGAGTAGTCATTAATATATTTTTAGATATCTCACATGATTGTATGGAGATCTATATGGATGATTTTACTACCTATGGTGTTGAATTTGCAGAAGCATTAGAAAATCTAAGGAAAGTTTTACAGAGATGTGAAGACCATAATCTATCCTTGAACAGTGAGAAATGCTTCATGATGTTGCAGGAAGGAGTGGTCCTTGGTCACTACATCTCTCAGAAAGGAATTCAAGTAGACCCAGCCAAAATTGACGTGATTACCAATCTTCCTATTCCTGCCAAGCAGAAAGATGTTAGAAGTTTCCTGGGACATGCAGGATACTATAGGTGCTTCATCAAAGATTTCAATAAAATGGCAGCACCACTGTACAATCTTCTAACTAAAGATGTTGAGTTCCAGTGGATAGAGGAGTGTGACAAAGCATTCTATGATTTGGAAGCAGCCTTAACCCATGCTCATATACTTAAAGGACCTAATTGGGAACTCCCTTTCAATATTCATACAGATGCATATGATTATGTTATAAGAGTTGTATTGGGACAAAAAGAAGGAGCAATTGAGAATGCAATCTACTTTTTCAATAAGAATCTACAAGGAGATGAATTTAATTATACAGTGATCGAGAAGGAGATGTTGGCAGTCATCTATGCCCTTAACAAATTCAGGCATTACATAACAGGCTAGCAGATCTTTGTTCATATAGACCATGCAACTATAAGATACCTCATGCATAATCCCATGATTTCAGGAAGGCTAGCAAGGTGGTTGTTGTTGATGCAATAATTTGACATCACCATTGTTGACAAACCAGGAAAGGAAAATGTTGTACCATAATTTCTCTCCAGATTGACTACATCAAAGGACACTCAAGTCATTGATGACTCTTTCCCTGATGAACATTTGTTTTCAATCTGTGTGCATACACCTTGGTATGCAGATATAGCCAATTATCTGGTTACAGGGAGAGTTCCTCCTCATTTCTCTCCAACAGAGAGAAGGGTGCTCATTGAGAAAACTTTTCCTTTCTCATGGATTGCAGGATGTTTATTCTACATTGGACTAGATCATGTAATGAGGAGATGTATAAGGGAGGATGCAACATATGATATACTACATGCATGTCACAATGAACCCTGTGGAGGGCATTTTACAGCTAAGAGGATAGCAATGGAGATTCTTAATATAGGATATTATTGGCCCACACTTCATAAGGATGAAGGAAAGTATACTAGGAAGTGTGATAGATGTCAGAGGATGGGCCAACCAACTAAATCTGATGAGATGCCTCTATACCCCCAGGTAGTCATCACTCCATTTGATAAATGGAGACTTGATTTTGTAGGTCCCATTGGTCCTCCATCAAATGGAAAATCTTACATCTTGGTTTGCACTGACTATGTGACCAAGTGGGTTGAGGTTAAAGCTATGAAACATGCCAGAGATAATAAAGTTGCAAAATTCCTCTATGAGGAAACCTTCACACGTTATGGGGTTCTAAGGGAGATAGTGATAGATCAAAGGGCTCAGTTTACATCAACCCTTGTCACAGCATTGGTCAATGAATATAATGTGAGGCATAGAAAATATACCCCCTATCACCCTCAGGCCAATGACCAGTCTGAGGTGACCAATAGAGAAATAGAGGCTATCTTGACCAAAACAGTGGCTATTCACATAAGAGATTGGGAAAATAGGTTGCCAAAAGTTTTCTGGGCTTATAGGACCACTTGGTAGACAACCACGAGTTTCACTCCTTTTGAATTACTGTATGGGAAGACATCCATGATGCCTATTGATTTTGAGCATAAAACTCTTAGGACTGCACTAGATCTTGGGATAGACATATCTAGGGCACAAAATGATAGAATTATGCAATTGAATGCTTTGGATGAGATGAGAAAGTCAACCCTTCATCATACTGAGATAGTGCAAAATCAGAGAGTCAAATGGCATGATAGATACATAAAGGAAAAGAAGTTCCAACCAGGTTACTGGGCACTCCTTTATGACTCCAGGTATCAAGATAATGTAGGAAAACCATAGAATAGGTGGTTGAGATAGTATGAAGTTGCAGAAGTCTCCCCCAATGGTGTTGTTCAACTCACAACCATTGACCCTGTCAGACTCAAGCTCTTGGTCAACAGTCACCATCTTAGGTTGTTTCATAAGCTAGCTTCTGAGCAAGAATTCATGCAGAAATTTATTCACACCAAACCTTTGAACTTCCTATAGTCTAAGGAAGTGGACCTAGTGTCACTTCTTCTGACTAATCCAGGTATGCATGCAATCAAATCATAATAAAGATTTCCGCTTTTGTGGGAATCCATTTCTCCATCAATAAATTCATCTGCCATCCATCTCCATCTTTTCTCTCTCTTCCATAACTCCACCATCACTTCACTTCACCTTCCCTTCATTCCATTACCACTTTATTTAATTGCTCAACTATACTTTTAAAGTAACCCGTACTTCCTTCCACATTTTTTGCAATAGTACTCTGGCAAGTTTTCAGGTACGTGCGAGACAACTTGTTATATCTTAATTATCTTAGATGCATTTATTTAATTACTGTAAATTAATGGTGATATTTCACATAGCATATAATTTTACTCTACCCTATCACATCATAATTACCACCCAGCCTGTGCAGACAGATGCTCTAATTTAGGTTGGGGAGAGTGTCAACCCATATGTCCACCTATCATGCATGTCAGCAAATTTGAAATGAGCCAATTTGAATGATATAGTGAAATGACGACTTGCAAGTGTGAAATGACACTAAACCGCTGCCATTTTTCTTGATAATACATTTCATTTATGTTTCTTTATTTCCTTAGTCATAATCTTAAACGTCACCAAAAAGGTAAATTTCATATGACATTGGCGTTAGCACTACAGAGGAGTTAGAGGAAGAAGAAGGAATTGGGTTTTCAGATAAAGATTGTAGGAAAGGAAATTTCACAGAAGTGTTTGCTTGATTGTGCGAAAAGACAATGGGCGGTTAGCTGATTAGAAATGAACCTACGGTTCATGATGTGATAGTTCAGGAATTGTGGGTGGTTGGAATACTTCCTGAAACTTGATAGCTTCAATGAGGACATTGCTTTGGAATTTTCATAGACACTCTATGATGGGAAGGCAATGGTAAAAGGGCTAGAAGTGATAGCCACGTAGGAGAGAATTGCAGAGGTAATAGGTTTACCCTCTGATGGAGAGCCATACCCTGCTTCCAGAGATGTGAGGTTAGCTAGGGCAGAGTTCACTGAACCTAGTGACCCTCTATTGGTTGTAGATAAGCAAGGGACAAGGAGAACTTCTCTACCAGAGAAGTGGAAACAAACTGTAGTTGTCTACATTGTCAAGTATATTACTTGTGAGGGCCGCCAGTCATGTCTCCATTCTGTGCATTTTAAGCTCCTAAACCATATGAGACATGGCAGAAGGATGAATGTTCCCAATGTGTCATATAACCTCCTTGCAATCATGGCAACTAAAACATAAAAAGGTAGGGATAATTCTATCTCCGATCATTATTTAATAAAATTGTTAGTAGAGAAATTTTTACAAGAGGTGTCTGGTATGACATGGGAGGAATTTGTAAACATTGATTATTTTAGACTAGAAAATGTGCGACCTAGAGGTCAGCCTCAACCTCGTAGGGTTATTAGGGGTGAGAGGGTTGTTAAAACCACTCCTAGAGCTTCAACCTCTAGTGCAAACCCTAGCTAAAACCCTCCTGCAACCGAAGAAGCTATAGAAATTGGCTCCTTTGAGTTAGAAAATTCAGATGAAGAAAGTTCATCCTCAAACCTTGATGTTAATGTTCTTTCTAAAACTCCAATTCAAACTAGGGCTTCCATTAGGAAAGAGGAAGCACAAATGAGAGAGGCAGAAATGAGAAAAGGGAAAGCCAAAAAGCAAATGGCAGAAAAAGTAACACCAAGCTCTAGGAAACGGAAGGCTAATGACACTATTTTTCCTGCAACCGAAGAAAAACATAAAAGCGCTCATAAGAAATCAAAATTAGTTGTGCCAACTGCTAATATGCCTCCAAAGAGAATCCCTAGATTCAAAATAACACCTAGGAAGGAGACAGAAGCCCCTATGGGGCAGGTAAATGTTGAAGAAAAAGATATTTTTGAAGAACAAGAAAACATAAGATTAGCAGAGCTTGCTGCTATTGCAGAGCAGGTTGAAAATCAAGAGCAAGATGAGAATCAAGAATCATTGCAACCTGAGCAAGATGAACAACCAGAATCACTGCAACTGGTGCTATTTGAACAACAAGAATCGGTGCGGGGAAATACTTTGGTAGGAAAACACAAACCTCCCACTTTTTCATGGAATCTTGTAGCTCTGAACCTATGGAGTGAAATGCAAAGGAAAGAGGAGTGGAAGAAGGAAAAACATAAGCTACAGGAAGAAGTTAAAAAGAAAAATATAGAAATTGAAGAAAAGAATGCAGAGATTGTTGCCTTGAAGGAAAAGGTGGATAATGTGGTGACTTTAGTGGCCCAAATTTTGGCATGTAGAACTCCTCCAAGAGTATATGCACTGCATTTGAAAGAGTGAAATCTTTCCTTCAAGTTGTCAAGGACTATTTCAGGTTTAAGCTCTTCTATTGAAGCTCCACATAATTTTTTCCAGGCCAACCAATCTTCTCCTTCTGAAGTTAAAAATATTTTGTGTGAACTGTACCTACATAATTATTTTGTGTCTAATGATCATGATTCGAACCCATTGCTGTACATTGGAGATATCCATTTGAAGGAATTTATGTCATGGATCCAGAATGAGATTAGTTGGGGGAAGCAGTTTAGAACTTACAGGGAAAGGGAACTCCATACTCCCTTGCCTCTCAGAGCTGAATCTAGTAGCCCCTCATATATTTATTATACATGACACATAATTCTTTATCGCCCAAGCTATAAAAATAGGATCATGCCTGTTAGGGAAGAGGCATACAAGGAATATGAGAAAGTAGTTGTTACTACAGGGAAATCAGTAATGGGGTACTTATCACAGAGGTGGAATAGTTTGACAGATTAGTTGAAACAAGTTGAACCCCACTCCTTGCAAAATTATGCTGCAACATGCAAATGGACTGACAGGTACATGCAAATTGGAAGGATGAACCAACAATATTGGCTTCCATTGGCATTTCAATCATCTACTCTGTTATGGCCTATGCCAGATTACAGATATTATCAGTATGACATAGCTACAGAAAGGCCAAGGTAGAACAAGTTGGAAAACAAGCAAGGATTCTACTAGGACCCCAATTCAGATACTGCAGAGATTGATCTGGGACAGTTGGCAATTGGTGACTTTAGAGCTCTGACTAGGCAAAGGAATACTACTTCCTCTACTAGAGGACCAACAAAAAATTAGGTTGGGGGGAGATGATGAGTCCAATTAATATCTCAATTTTGATAGGGTTTATTATATATATTTTTGTTGTTATTATAAAATTTGGCACTTGGTTGTTGACATTTTTCATGTTATTTCCTTATATCCATAAACCTTGGGCATAGAATTATCCTTGTGACTTTTAATGACATTAACATGCTATGTGAATTATATGTGTTAGTTTTACATGTGGTTGAATGGATGTTACTTTAAGGTAATTATGGATATACAATTGTTTGTGCATGCTAATGTCATTATGCAGGTTTACATTAAGATGTTGATGTCAACGATGCTTGCTATGTGAACCCCTTTCCTAGTACCTACAAAACAACATGAATAAGCGAGTTAGACAAGGATTCCCCATGAAATCCATTTGCAAACTCAAAATAGGAAAGAAAATAAGCAAGAACACAATGAAATGATAAAAACTAGATTAAATCCTAATTTAAATAGCAAACACTTGATCCCATGGGGGAATTGGTGCCAATTTGATGTGAAAATTGGCCCTTTCCCAATTCCTATGATGCAAGATTTGAATGTTGAAGAGATTGATCCACTTTGTTGATGAAATGTGAAGACTCCAAGCCAAAATCTGCAAAACCTAACTATGACTCAATGATAATGGATGAAACTCAAGGGATATTTGAGCATGGTAACTTTGTTTGGATTGTGGATGATGAAATTGGCTAAAGATTTGAGCATAGTAAGTTTACTCAAATTGTGGATGATAAAATGAGGAGAGGAGCTCTTCATTTATAGGATTTCAAGATGGATGAATGCCCAAATTTGAGCAATGTGGGACTAACATTCATCCAATGATATGTGCCACTTGTCAAGCTATGAATGGATGATGGTTGTGCAAGATTTGGGGTTTGTGCCAATAAATGCCAATATTTGAAATTCAAATTTGTTGAAATGACATGTAAGAGGGAAGGGAAAATGCAATAAATGCCACTTGGCTCAAGGCAAAGGACATGTAAGATGTTTTAAATGCCTTGTTGGATGTACATGTTGACTTGGAATTTTTGAATTCAAATTGAGAGAATATTCCAAAAGATGCCTTGTGAGGAAAATAGAGATTTAATAAATGAATTAAATCTATTTTCATGTGCAACTTGCATTATCTAGAGGATGTGACATGAGATTAGATTAAATTAATCAAGGGTTAATTAATTTAATAGGAGATTAGATGATGTGACTTATTGACTTAAATTTATGGATTTATTTAAATAAGATAAGACAGGAATATGATAAGAGGCTAATTAAATAAAGATTTTGATTTATTTAATTAAAAGGGATGGTGTTAGATTAAATCAAATAAGGTTTTAATTTATTTAATTTAATGGATAGACTTTGGAGATTTAATCAAATAAATTGATTATTTAATTAAATAGGGATAATTAGATCATATGGATTGATTTAATTAACAGGAGAAAGTGACTTAATTAGACAAAATGATTTATTTAATTAAACATTGATGAATTTAATCAGATAGGGGAATTTGATTAAACGGTTAGACCGAGGGATGATTCAGGAAGAAATGATGTTAATAAGTCAGGATCAGATGCACGATGTCAATCAGTATATTTTCAATGTCTACATTTTGCCCCTCTTTGAAGCAATGCACTCGTTGCGTTGGTTCAAAGAATACACGATCTCAATCAAAGCCAAAATTTTTGATATTCAAAATTTTTCCCCACTATTGTATGGCGAGAGAAAATATGCCATTATAATGCCCCGTCAAGAGATCAGACGAAAATTTTAATTTTTTGGGTGATCTCGCGAAAAAAGTGACAAAGTGCCTGATAGGTCTGAAAGGGGTCAGGGAGGCTAAAAACATGTCTAAACGCAATAAAACGATGAAAAACAAGCCTCGAACGGACGAAAACAAGTTCGGGGATCCAAAACCCTAGCAGGATAGTCCTAGAGGGTCAAGAAACCCTAATTTTTAGGCTTAAAAGGGGCCCGAAGGGTCACTTTCAAATCATTTTCACACACCTCCACCAGCAAACCTTGAGATTTGAGCTCTGACCCTTCGACAATATGGCGCAACGACAGCTTCCTCTGCATATTTCGGACCGAGTTCGGACCTACCAGCGGCCACCCGGCATCTGTGCCCCGGTATGTGACCCTAACTGAAGCTTCATTTTTTTGTTTCAACGCATTTATTACATGTTTTAAGGAGAGCTCGCCTCCAGCGGTGCTATTATAGTGCCGCTCAGTGTTTAAAGTGCACCCCTTTTGACCTTTTTGCACCGCAACGGTGCTGTTTAGCGACGCAGCAATGCAATATGGAGTTTAAAAACTCCACCGCTAGGCTCGGGCTCAACTCAGACTCGCGGGCTGGTTTGGGAAAAGTGCACCACAGCGGCGCCCTTTTCAATCAAATTGCAATGTTGGGGGTTAAAGTGCGCGGCGACGGCTCTGTTTAACAAAATTCTGGGTCCAACATCATAGTTTGAGGAAACTCAAACTGCGACACCTTCACAAACTGCGCCACTGGAAGCAAGTTTGAGGCGCGACGCTAGGATTTTTTTCAAAAATTTTAACATGTTGACTTTGCGTGATGCAGGACGGACCTAGGGAGCTTTATTCTCGGGAGCACTGGTCACGGGATCTAGCGAGCGTTCTTCAGAATTTTAGCAACAGAGACCAGGATCGGCTGGGTGCCATAGGACTATGGCATATTGCGTATGCGGCGCCCATGCGCACACACTTCAGGATATTGTCAGCGCTGGCAGAGCGGTGGCATAGAAAAACGTCGTCATTTCATCTTCCCACTGGTGAGGCAACCGTCACAATGGAGGACGTCTGGCGGATATTACGATTTCCCATTCATCGCTGCTGGGTGATCTACGACATGGAGGAGGGATGTGAGTGTTGTACCCGAGTCCTCGCCACTCGAGATATTATCTATTGCGAGGGTCAGATCGAGCTGGAGCGGTACCAAGTTATAGCACCTCCCTTCTGTTGGGTGATTGCGGCGATCATTTCAGGTTTGGTTGCCCCAGACAGATGAGGGCGGTATTTCAGTACTAGATGGGGATACTGCTAGGAGAGGATGGTCTGGGACAAACCAGTTTGCTTTGCATGGGGGCCCATACTTTTGGCTTCACTCTACAGGGATCTGCACGAGTACGTGTATGCATATGGCAAAGTACTGGGAGCTGGAGTGACCTTGCTGCATGTCTAAGCGTGGGAGCACATTTCTGTGCTACGTCCATGGGTCGTTCCGGTTCTGATGGGGGCAGAGGATGCCCTGGTGACACGATACAGAGGTGGTGTGTCCTTCACACACACTGGAGAGTACGGGATCCCCTACTGGAGGCGGGTCATAGATGAGATGCTTGTGTTCACTTGGAGACCATACCTCGGTTAGCCCGGATGGGCTGATGATGCAAACCAGCTCTTCTACTGCCACCAGGATCGATACATGCAGGGGCGGGAGCATACGATGATAGAGAGATACCTGCCTGGGCGTGTATAGTGTCAGTTCAGAGAGCCATAGGATCGGCCGGATGACGGCTACGTAGCCGTGTTTGCATGCAGCATGACACATGTGTCATGGGGGCCTTGTATTCCTACCACGGAGGCGGTTGACAGTTTTTTACATTTGGTGGCCTGACCTTGGGCCTATGATCAGGGATTAGTAGATATGGGCATGACACAGGCGTACAGAGACTGGTTCAGACCTCCTCTCCAGTTGACTGTTCCAGGTGAGAAACCAGAGGCATACAGGGTCAGAGGCAGGGGTAGAGGACGAGGACGAGGGTGAGGACCAAGGATCGAGATCCGACAGGATCCACCAAAGGTGCCCCCAGTTCCACCAGGTCACGAGGATGTCCCCATGAAGGACCAGCAGTAGGATCCACCAGTCCCACCACCACAAGCTGAGGGTGAGGGTTAGGTTCATGCACAACCACGGGCACAGCCAGCAGGGTAGGTAGACACATGGGATGCCTTGATTCTATAGTTACAGGCATAGGTACAGGCAGTGACGGCCGAGAGTGACTAGGCACGGGCTGACAGAGAGCGGCTGAGAGCAGAGAGGGATCAGGCTATGCAGCAGAGATAGGCTACAGAGCTACAGGCAACAATAGAGCTAGGCCGCAGGCAGCAGATTGAGAGCATGACAACCTCCTCGTCTCAGGGTATGGTGCCAGTACGATCCTACAGGGATGCTATCTGAGAGATAGAGTACTACCGCCGGGCCTACCATGACCATGTACCTAGAGCAGATTGGGTTCCCGAATACTCAAAGCGGGCCAGTCAGAGACCACCAGAGGGTCACGGTGACAAGGGCGAGGGTAGCATCCACGGAGATCGGGCTTGATCCAGATTTTATGATATACCTTTTGTGCTTTATGGGCTCATTTTTGATAGCCCGATGGGAATTTTGTACCAATTGACATATATGTACAGTGATCCGATTATTAATCTTTGTACTATGACAATGATATGTTGATATGAAATATATATGAGCTGATTTTGATGCAATGCAATGTGTTGTTTTATTTATGCATGGATGGCTTATTTCTATATGCTTTGCAGTGAAAATTTATGGATGCATTTATTTGTAATGATGTGTGTGATGATTATGATGTGTAATGATGTTATGATGACTTATTTCATGCCACTTGTGATATGTGAAATGATTTGATTTATGGTATACGTGATGATGTGTGGAAATGCTTATTTATGAGATGATTTACGGATATATATGATATGATGCGATGGTCGTGATATGATGATGCTAATGAAATGGTGTTATGAGATGCTTAGAATAACAAATGTTATTATCCTAAATGATGATGTATGTGATGCAATGATATATTAATGTGATGATATGTATGCCTAATGAATTAAATGCTTATGTTCCTATTGTTTATGATTATAATGATTATGGAATTTTTTCATTCATGCTATGTCATGATTTATGAAATGCAAATGAATGCTATGTGATGTAATGCAATGGGTGAAATGTGATGACATGTATGCACCTTTTTATGGATGTTCATGATAGCCTGTTTATATGATGATTGAAATGTGATGTCTCCTATATGATATGTTTATGCAATGTGTATGATTTCTATATGATATGCTTATGCAATATGCTAATGATTTGTGGATGCAGGATCGATGATGATAATGGTGATGATGATCGGCTGTCATAGTACCTTGTTAGCGTGATTAGAAAGAAAATAGAAAGTCATCTCAACAAGACGCAATATGACACAAATGCAGATGATGATGATGATGATGATGATGATTACTTGCCGAGGAATTGGGATTTTCAAAGGGCCAAATTTTCTTATGTTTGATAACACACGTGGTACGATGCATCAAGGTATAGAAAACCAGGATGGCATTGTACTTAGTGTGATGGACTTTGACTCGACAATCAGATAGGAGTATTCTTGTTCACACCTGACATACGGAAACCTTGCTAGGATGCACTTCAGAAATTCCAGACACCTCAGACCAAAACACGGAAAGGTAAACCTTTCTATGCAATAGTCAACAAGTTGTCCTAGACCTCTTTCGTACATACCTAATAAAGCAAGTATTCGCCGAGGTTATATTACAAGAACGTCCAACAAGCACAGCAGACAAAAGATAATGATCGTTGCCCCATTCCTATTTCTCTAAATCTGTTGTTTTGGGATATCATCGAGGCATCCCTCGAATGAGCGCAAAATAAGATAAGTCAAAAGATAAAGACCAAGTAAACAAACAAACTGATGCTCTTCAATACCACTAACGGAAAAGGGATGTGTTTTTTAAGGATGATAACCAAAACTTATTGCCAAAAGATAATGCCCATTGTAGGAAGGATTCATCCTAGGACATGTTAGTGGATGGCGACACGTAATTTTGTTTATCCAAAGTGTTCTTTCTGATAAATAATACCCCTTTTGTAGGAAGGATTCATCCTAGGACATGATGTTATCAGATGATTGATATGGGACTATTTGGATGATTTGTTACCGGTACAAAGAGATAACCAACTTGCTTATGCACTGACTTAGACTTAAGACTTGACGTTTTTGGGTTTTCACTTTAAACCTGCTAGACTTGTTTCTAATTGTTTCACCAAAGGTTGATGATGATGATTAGTTTATTATGGATGATGCTTATTGTGGGTGAAAGCGAAATGAGACGGATGGATTTTCTCAAATATTTGGATGTTTTTGATGTTTTTGCAATGTTTTGAGGTTGTTTTTGGTGTTTTCGAGATTTTTACAAATGTTTTAATTTTTGATTTTTTACATGTTTTTGGGATTTTCTGAGATTTTGACCAAGGAACTAACCTAAAGACCTATCCTAGGGGTCTCGAGGGCTGATCGACAGATTAGCCTTGCTTACGTTATACACGCAGAGACCACGTAGTTCGACCGACAACTTACCGATTTAGAGATGATGATATACATGATGAAATGTTAGTTTATTATGACGGACTCCTATAGGACTGACCTAAATGTCTCGGGGGATGATCAATGATCAACCTTGCCTACGTTGAATCTTAGAGACGACGTAGTTCGACTAGACGACCCTATTTTTGACTTTTGATATGAATTTTTGACCTGTTTTTGGATTTTGATATGTTTTGAATGTTTTTGGATTTTCTGATGTTTTCATGTTTTTGGATTTTCTGTTTTTTTGATGTTTTTGGATTTTTTGATTTTGAGGACTTTAAGACCATAAACGAATCCAATCCGATGAGAACGTGCCCCCAGCGTGATGCAATAGACTACCCCGATAAAGGCAGGACAAACTGACCTTGAGGATGGTGGAGTAATACTAGGATGGATCATGATACGAACGCAGGACCAAGCTATGGTGCAGATGCGAGTGGATGAGTGATGGATGGAGACCTGAATGCGATGGATGATGGAAGCGAAATGGATGGATGATGCAGATCAAGCCATAAAGATCCTGGTTGATGGACAGTGCTTATTTACACAAGGCGCCTGTTTGCCAGGTTTTCACCAAGGTACTTGCCCAAAGTGCCACCAAAGTGGTTTTCACTAGAGAACGATTTTTTTGATGTTTTTTCTGATTTTTTTAGATTTTTTGCTTTTTTTGGTTTTTTTGTTGTTACCAAGGCCTTTGTTTGCCAGGTTTTCAGCGAAGTAACCATTTTTTTAGGACATTTTAAATTTTTTTTTAATTTTTTGGTTCTATACCTTGAAAGAATTAGGCATAAAACCTTTTGAGATGGGAGCTATTCATGGGCTCCTGCAGAGGTTCCCCTTCGGGTGTTGATAGCTGATATGCCCCTGATTTATAACTTGCTGTTATGACAAATGGTCCTAGCCAATTAGGTTCGAACTTGCCTTTGCTACTAGGATTTAGGACATTCTTCTGATTTTCTTTTAAGACCAGTTCTTCGACTTGGAAAGTCCTGCTTCTAATTTTCTATGGTAAAACATGAATTCTTGACTGGTAATTCACATTTCTTGTACCCACGGTCAACTGCTTTATTTCCTTTTCCGGTCACCATGTTGTCATTTTTTTGGGACTACTACCTAGTTAATGTTTTTATTATTTTAAAATAATTTAGTTATTGTAGCTCCATTTGAGTCTATTTTGATAGACTTGCAAATGATTTAGAGCATTGATGCATTTCTCATCCAGTAACTCCAGCTCATTTAGTCTTGATAGTTGATATTCCTCATTTGTGATAAGGTTTTGCAATGATATTCTGAGGGAGGGGAGCTCGATCTCAATGGGGATGACAGCTTCTGATCCGTAGACCAAGGAGAAAGGGGTGGCGCCAGTGGGTGTGCGGATGCTAGTTCGATAAGCCCAGAGGGCGGGATTAAGCTGCAAGTGTCAGTCATGACCTGCGTCATTGACTGTTTTCTTAAGGATTTTGAGGATGATTTTGTTCATAGCTTCTGCTTGGCCATTGCCTTGGGGATAGTATAGGGTGGAGAAGCGATGCTAGATTTTGAATTTCTCGCACAAGTTGCGAACCTCCTGGTTCTTGAATGGTGTCCCATTATCTGAGATAATGGCTTGTGGGACACCGTAACGACAGATGAGATAGTTCAGGATAAATTTTGAGATTTGCTTCCTAGTGATATAAGTCATGGGTATGGCTTCCACCCACTTTGTGAAGTACTCAGTTGCAATGATAATGAATTTGTGGCCATTGGATGAGGTGGGAGTGATTTTTCCAATGAGATCGAGTCCCCACTGTGAGAAGGGCCATGGTGTGATGATCGGGTGAAGCTCTTGAGCTAGAGCATGGATGAGATCCCCATGTTGCTGACATTGTAAACATTTTTTAGCATGATCATGTGCTTCTCTTTCCATCATGGGCCAGTAATACCCCATCCTCAGCAATTTCTTGGTGATGGTCATTCCACTCGAATGTGAACCACATGTTCCGTTATGAATCTCGGTTAGAGAAGTTAATGCCTCCTCAGTATTTAGATAACGTAACAAGGTACCTTCTCTGCTTCTATAGTATAAGGTATCACCTAGGATCACAAATCTAGATGTCTTTTTGATGAAGGTTCGTTTTAGGCTCGATGGTGGGTCAGCGGGTATGACTCCTATGCGAAGATATGTGTAGACATCATGGTACCAAGGATTGCTAGGACCAACGATTTCGCACATGAATTCTGATTCTGGTACCTCGAATGTGGGAACGAGAAGCTGCTCAATCAAGAATTCATATTTGGGAACATTGTTAGGGATATTCAGCAAGGATCTAATTGTCACCATGGTGTCTGCTGCTCTGTTGTTGGTTCTTGGAATTTGCTCAAATGTTATGTCAATGAAGGATTCCTTTAGAGTCTCCACCAATTTCTTATATGGAGTGAGCTTATCATCCTTAGTTTGATATTCATTATTGACTTGGTTTATGATCAACTGAGAGTCTCCGTAGACCTTGAGAGTAATGATATTCCATTGCACTACTATCTTGAGACCTATAGTCAAAGCCTCATATTCTACTATGTTGTTTTTGCAAGGAAACTCTAGTTTGTATGACCTTGGTATGCAGTCCCCCTGTGGGGTGATGAAGAAGACACCAGCTCCTGATCCGTGCTGCGTGTATGAGCCGTCGAAGTATAGTTTCTAGTGATCAGCTACATTGAGGTTAAAGATGGACTCATCTGGAAACTCTAAGACAAGAGGATTCTCAGAATAAATGGGTGCTTTTGCTAATTGATCTGCAATAACCTGTCCCTTAATGGCTTTGTGCTCCACATACTCGATGTCATACTCTGACAGTATCATTACCCATTTTTCCATTCTGCCTGTGAGCATTGCTTTTGATAATATATATTTGAGGGGATCAATTTTCACAATAAGCTTTATCTTGTGTGCCAACATGTAGTGTCTAAATTTTTGGGATGCAAACACTATGGCGAGGCATGCCTTCTCGATAAATGAGTAATTTAGCTCATGACCAACCATTGTCCTGCTGATATAGTAGATGGCCCTCTCTGTTTCGTTTTCGTCATGCTGGGCTAGGAGAGCTCCAAGGGTTGTTGTTGTTGTTGATACATATAAGATCAATGGCTTTCTCGGGATAGGTGGCATTAACATTGGTGGTGTTAGTAGGTATTCCTTGATTTTGTTAAATGCCTCTTCACACTTTGTATCCCATTTGTATGCTACCCCCTTGTGGAGTAGGTGAGAATATGGATTTTGCTTGTCTGCCAGTTGTGCTATGAACCATCGGATGTATTGTAGTCGGCCTTGGAGGCCTCTCAGTTGTTTTAATGTCTTTGGTCCTTCCATATCAAGGATTTCCTTTACTTTCACTAGATCCACCTCAATACCCCTCATGGAGAATATGTATCCTAGCAATTTACCTGATTGTATGCCGAAGACGCACTTCTTGGGATTTAGTCTTACTTTGTATTCCTCCAATCTGTCAAAGATAGCACCTAGGGTTTCTATATGATCTTGTCTTTTTCTTGACTTAGCTAGAATATCATCGACATAGTCTTCGACTGTTTTATGAATCATGTCGTGGAATATTAATGTCATGGCCCTTTGATAGGTTGCTCCTACATTCTTTAGGCCGAATGGCATCATGTTCCAGCAGTAGGTCCCCCATGGACAAGTGAAAGCCATCTTATGTTGATCTTCTTTTGCTATCATGATCTGGTTATATCCTGAAAAGTCGTCCATTAGTGATAGCATCTCATGTCATGTTGTCATGTCTACAATCATGTCGATATTGGGAAGTGGGAAATCATCCTTTGGACATGCTTTGTTCAAATCTTTGAAATCGTTACAGATTCTAATAGCTCCGTCAGGTTTTGAAACAGGTACCAAATTTGACACCCATTCTGGTTAATCAATTGGTCGGATGAATCCTGCATCTAACAAATTTTTGAGCTCCATTTTGACTAACAAACCAATTTGAGGATTCATCTTTCGAAGCTTTTGTTTGACCGGTTTTCCTTCTGGATACACTGCTAAATGATGAACCACAGTCTCTGGATCTAGCCCTGGCATATCAGCGTAACTCCATGCAAAGTTTATTTGTCTTTCCTTTAGGAATGCTGCTAGGAGTTCTTGTTCTTCTGTTAATAGTGATTCCTCATAAAATGTGATATGTGGAGCCTCCTCTTTTCCTATGTTGACTGGATTGCATTTCTCAACCAATACTGTTGATTTCTCTTGATGAATAGCTCTTAGAGGAAGATTGAATCCTTCATCCTCGGGCACCTCAGAGAGGTTTTCACCATTGGATACGTCCTTTCTTTTTCCTATTTTCTTGTTAGAGAGTGCCACAGTGTGGTTTTCACTCAAGGACTTTGATATGATTCATAGTTTCTCACTTTTGCGACTGAAGGATTCAATCGTTTCCCCATAATAGGCGTATGTGTCCAGCACTATTATAAAGCCTGCCTTGTGATCTCCATCTAGAATGTTATCCCTCAATCCCATGAATTCTGAGAGCGCTTCATCATTTTTGAATGTGTTGAGAACTAGTGGTCCTCGTTGGTCATAGTCGATTAGTTGGGGGTAGACTAAGTAGATCTCATGATTTTGACTATCTGGTTCAAAGGATATGGTACTAATCATACACAGGGTGGTATCTTCGAATAACCTAGGTAGATTGGATAAGGTATCTTCGTCATCGCTACTAATATAGGGCTTAGTTATGAAATTATGTGCGTCTCTACCTGTGGCTATTGGTGAGTGTAGTTGTATGAGTACTGGCTAAGGAGAAACATTAGTCGTTCTAACCGGAGGACTTCGGCCGCATATGGTTATTCTCGGAATGGTACATCCAAGGCCAAGATTTGTTATGGGTCGCGTCTCTGGCATGATAGGTATTATGAGCCCAATGTCATTTTGTCCCAGTCGTTGGTTTCTGTCATAACCCATTGCAAGCATCATGTGTAGGCCCTTGCTTCTTTCACCCATTGGTAAATTAGCTGCCGGTCTTTCATCTTGATACAACATGTGTGATGGATTTGCTTCAATAACCTCATGGCCAAGGTCTCCCCAGCTTGTGAATTCGGGATAATCTTCAAGATAGGTTTGTGATGTGGAAGCTTGATTTTCTTGTGGGCATCCCCGTGATCTAGGAGATTGTGGTAACTCTCCTATCACAAAAGCATTATTAGGGAGTTTGTACCTTCCACAACTGCCATCCTGGATGATGAGCTTGATGTCGGAGATGGTGGAAATGGCGAGAATGGCAGGTGTCTCTATCGCAGAAGTGGATGCGAGAGTGGTGGGGTCGATGTATGGTGTGGATGGGCCTTCATCATTCTTTGGCACTTGGGGGATTTTGTAATACTTGGCCTCAAGATTCTTGCAATATGAAAATGGCTCAGGATGTCCATGGATGGTAACCTCTTGTCCATTATGTGTAAATTTCACACATTGGTGGAAGGTTGATGCTACGACTTTCATCGCATGAATCCATGGGCGTCCTAGGAGGATATTGTATGGCAATTCGAGGTCCAAGACCTGACATGTGGTTTCCATGAGTGTTGGCCCTACTTGGATAGGGAGCTTAATTTTTCCCTGAGACACTCTTTCTTGGTCATCATATGCTCTGATTGTGATGCCCTTGCCTTTGTCAATGGAATCTTCTGATATTTTCAACTGCTTGATGAGGCTAAGAGCACAGATGTTCAAACTTGCACCTCCATCCACCAAGACCCTTTTGATTTTTCTCTTAATTACGATGGCTTCTAAGTGAAGTGCGTAGTTGTGAGATGGTTGGGTGGGGAAATCCTGGTCAGAAAATGTAAGGAGATTAGGTGTTATAATATTTGTGACCATAGCTTGGAATTGCTCCGCATCAAGATCTGCGGGGACAGTAGATGAGGCTAATGCTTCCTCAAGGATCTTTTTATGCGCTGATGAGATTTTTAACAACTCCATGATGGAGATGTGTGCTGGCATTCTCTTGAGTTGATCTACAACATTGTAGCTATATGGAACAACTCTTGATGTAGGGACTCTATTTGGTTGGGATGATCCTGCAATGGTGACTTTGCCGCCTCTTGTGGTGACTCCACAATCTTCGACATGGCTGCCCTTGATAGTGATGACCATGCAGTCTTCATTTAGTGAGGTTATGATAGATTCATAGACATGATTTACATTGCCTTTCCCTTTATCACCTCTATTTCCTTTGTTTCCATGATTCGGCATCGGATTCGTGTAGATTTTAAGGTCCTGATTTCCCGTAGGTTGTTCCACGTTTATGATTTTCTTGTCAATGAGATCTTGGATGATGTTTTTGAGTCTCATGCAATTGTTTGTGGTGTGACCTTTTATTTTGTGAAATTCGCAAAGTTGATTCTCATTGTACCAAGGGGGTTTGACAACGGGTTCTTGGTAATTTTTGAATGTAGGAGGTTGGATGAGTTTTTCAGCAATCAACTTTTTCATTATGTCCTCCAAAGGTTCCCCCAAAATGGCGTATTTGTGTTTTGGATAACTTTTGCGTTGGGGCGGTCCCCTTTGGTCATTTAGATTATTGTTGGTGGGATTATTGGGTTGGTATGTTGTGTGATGAGTGTTTTGGCGTTGTGGTTGGATTTGTGGTGCGGGTGTATGTTGGCATGGACCACTAATGACGACCTTGGCATCGAGGACGCCATCATTAGTGATGTTCTTGTTTCTCACCCATGTATGAGGTTTATCATTGTAATTAGATGATGGGCGGTTGTTTTGTGGTTCGTGATATGATGTTGATTCCGCGGGTTGAGTCACAAGGGCTCTTTCGATGCTAAGCGCCTTGGAGATCAATTGCTCATATGTGGTGATTCCCTGAACCTTGAGATGAAATGACAAGCGGCTTTCAAGGTTGGCTATGATCGTGCAAACTTGTTGTTCTTCTGGCATGGTCCACTTGCTCTGATTGGCCTTGGATCGCCATCGTTGAAGGAATGAGGTGTAAGACTCATTCTTTCCTTGTTTCAGAGCCGATAATTCTTTGAGACTAACATCCATTGCAATGTTACATGTGTAATTCCTAATGAATGCATCTCTAATTTCTTCGAATGTTCTAATGCCTGAAGGTAAGCGAGAGAACCATTCTATAGCGGGACCTGCCAAGCTCCTAGGGAATAGCCACATCAGATAAGTATCATCATATGCAACCTCCATACAATGAACCTGGAATTCCCTGATGTGATCTTCAGGGTTTCCCATCCCTCGATACTTGTCAAATTTGGGGATTTCAAATCCCTTAGGGAATGGTTTCATGTCTAGGCTCCTATCAAATGGATAGGGACACAAGTTGCTTTGCGTTTTGGTTGTTCGCCCTAATTGAAGGTCGAGCACTTGTTGCAAGAGCAACCTGAGTTGTGTCGTCACATCATTCTGGGGATCAGGGGGTGGGGTGAAAGTATTTTGAGGTGTTTGAATTGTAGTTTGGATGGATGGGTTGGTCACTGTGTTGTTTGATGGTATTTGCATGTTCTGTCGAGCGAAGTAGGCTTCTACTTGCTTTTGTATGAACGATGCCTGTTGTTGATCTTGCTGTTGTTGCGCTAGGATCTGTGCTTGTTGTTGTGCTTGTTGCTACTCCAACAATGTTTGTTGTTGTTTTTGTTGTTGTTCCCACAACGCTTGTTGTTGGGCTACCAATTCTACTACTTCTTGTTGCTCTTGGTATTGCTTTAGTGCTTGTTGATATGCTTGCACTTGCGCTACTTGTGCAAGGAGTTGTGCTTGAGCTTGTGCTTTTTGTGCTTGATATTGAGATTGTGCTTGAGCTTGAGCTTGCGCTTGTGCTGCTTGTTGCTGCAATAATAGTTGTGCTTGAGCAACTCTTTGTGCTTGCAATGTTTGCGCAGCTTGGGTGGCTTGTTGTTGTTGTTGTTGAAATAAAGCTTGGGCTTGTTGTGCTTGTTGCGCTTGTGATGCGGCTTGTGTAGCTCTGGTAGCTTGCGCAGCTTGAGCGGCTTGTTGCACGGCTTTTTGTTTTTGGACTTGTTGGTATCCTCTTTGGAAAGCAGCTTGCAATCCTGCATCATATTTATTTGATGTGGTGAACGTTGGTGGTGGTGGAGGTGGTGGTGGATTTGGAATGGTATTCGTGAAGGTGGTGTTGATGTTTTGGGTGTTGGATAGTGGTATCGATGCGATTGGTCCTTGAGAGACCATGCTTTGTGATGTTAAGAGTGTGTTTGATGGTGTTGCCATTGCTTGTGTATTTATCATTTGTTGTTGTGATATCAACGATAGATTTTGTGTGTTTGGTACAATGTTTTGATTGATGGTTGGAATGTACGTCTGATTGATACTTGGTAGGGGAGGAAGCCCTAGACCAAGGAGTGGTGCGGATGATAATGGAAATGGCGGAAGAGGTGGAAATGTAAGGGGCGTGAGTTGTTGTGAAAACATCGTGGTGTCGAATAAGCCCCCTAGTCTAAACTTATCTCCCTCTTCTTGTGAATTTGTGAGAAGAGGTGTTTGAGGATTTGCGTTAAAGAATGATGACGATGGATCATGATGGAATGTGAGAGGAGCATTTTTGTGTAATGGGTTTTTGGGTATGCTTTGTTCCAAGGTGATGTTTGCATCTAAACTTTGATTATTAATAAGGGGATGTGATTGAAGAGCATTGAGGAATGTTTTTCCCTTGTTGACATTTGGTTGGGTTCGAGCAAACGATGTTGTGATTTGTGGAATGTTTTGTGTGATGTTTTGGGATGGAGGTGTGGATGAAATGGGAATGGTGGATGAGATTGGAGGAAATGATGTCTCCACTATAGTACTTACATCAAAATCCGAAGGCAACTTGGCCCCTTGTTTTGCTAGTTCAAGCATGTACAATGAAGGGTTGAGTCTCATGATGATGTTGCCGATTTTATGATTCTCTAGATTTTGGAGCATTTCTATCATTTCCTCGCGAGACATTCCAAAAGTGAGGTCCTCTCCTTGATTTTCTTCTTGGGGATTTTGTGATGATGAGAGGGTCAATGGGTTACTTGATTCTACTGGATTCATTTATGTGTTTGTTTGGCTAAGATCGCTTGAAGCGGGTGTTTCTTTGTTGGCTTCCATGCTCTTCTTGTGTTGAGATCTCGTTTGAACCATAAAACAAGGATCAATCTTTGGGAATATGTGAGATGAATCTCTTGATTCTTCGGATCGATCATTATTTTATGTCCCAAAGAATAAAGTTTTAGGATGCTTTTGAGGATCAAAGGTGATGATGATATGATGATGATGTTTAAGGATGGATGATATGGATGTTTTGGCTTTTGATAAATCTTGAATGAAACACTAGGATTTTACGACTTTGGATTTTGATTTTGATTTTGGATTTTGAGATTTTGAGATTTTGAGATTTTGAGATTTTGTCCTTGATTTTGATTTGGATTTTTGAACAAAAAGACCCTAAGATGTTGGATGATGATCTAAGGGATAGCTTTGTTCAAAGGATGATAATTTGAATATGTGTGAGGAGAAGGATGCATCTACCCACACCTATTCAAACAAGATGATTGTTTCACTAAGCATATGGAGAAGGATTCATCTACATATACTAAGCTAGACGAGATGATTTTGATAACTTTGACTAGTTATATGCAAAAGGATGCATCTACACATACCTAGCCAAAGGTGTTTTGATAAAATGTTTTCAAGGATTTTGTCTCAATATTTTGATGATGGTTTGGATTTTTTCCATAAAGCCTAGTATCAAGGATGATTTCAAGATTTTTCCAAAAGGTGTGGTGATGAGATGGAATTTTTTTTTATGTTTTGATGGATGGATGAAAAAAATTTTGATGTGTTTTGATCCTAAGATGAACCTAAAAGGTATACTTTGTTTGCCTAGATCTAGGTAATGAAGAGCATGCATATGCTTCCTAAAGACCTTTGTAACCAAGAAATGATTTCATTTGAACAATTCAATTTTGGATTTTCAATCAATGATTTGTGCTTTGGGATTTGGAGTCTTCAACACATGTGAAAGTTCATTTTGCTTAGCTTTGCTTAATGTCTTTGTTTTACCAAAAACACTTTCTTTAATTAGGTTCTCAAACTAAGATGTCCAATGTCTTAATTTCTTCAAACCCCACAAGATATGTTATGTGGAAATTTAATGAACTTAAGGCAAGGGTTTTCCTATTGTTTACTTAAGAAGACAAATTGAGATTTAATCCAATGCTTAGAAACCTCTAAGGATGTGAATCCCAAGGGAAAGCAATAACATATGGATTGAGTCAATGGTATTTGTCTTCAAAAGGGTTTGAAATTTGGATGATGTTAAGTGTTTGTTTCCATGATGTTTTTGATCAAGCAATGTATTTTGTAACCCAAGAATAATTACAATCCTATGGATGTGTAAGACAATATTTGTTGGATTCCCACTTGGACAAGTCCAACTACGCTTATCTCTAGCGGATGGTTAGATGCTTGACCCCACTGGCTCCCCTCCACGACACTCACTTATCTGGTAGCCAAGCATCAACACCCATGAAACTCCCATGGCATGCTTTCCATCTCTACTAGAAGACCGTAAAAGTGTGGGGTGGCTTCAGAACGACCGTTCTTGCACCAACAAATAGATTAAGGATTTTAGAAAATTCTAGCACATGGGTTTTAGTAAGGACTTTCCGTTCGTAGGAGTTGACCCAACGTGGCAAGAGTCCCCTTTCAGATCCATCTTGTTGGAGTCAACCGCGTGATATTGGCGTTTCTTCCAATATCCACATTTATATCTCGGTTGGAAATACTCTTGGCTTTAGAGTGTTACCGGCTGAATCGTTCCCTTGGGTGAGTACTTTTTCCCCAAGGCAGGCCCTCTAGGATAAACAAAAGCGAATGAAGAACAATATTCGTAATTCGATCAATCCTTGTTGGCAAAAAAGAGAGAGAATGTACGCAACAAAGTCCCCACTCACACTCGCACAATAGTTTGTTCAATTTTAAGCCCAAATCGAAGTGTGGAGGTGATTGCTTTATCTTAACCCAAAGTCATAGAAAAGACTGTTTGATTCTCAAGATCGCTATAAAGTGCAAGAGAAGCGCATACATCCTTTTCTAATGACTTTAGTCTAAGTAAGCCCTCATGAAAAACACAACTAGTTATTTTTAGATCCTCAAAGCAATATGTGAGTTCATTTTAGAGCACCAAATCACAAGTGAAAGACATTTGTTCAATTGTTTAATCCATAAACGAAATCTAGTAAGTTGTTGATCCTAAGATTCTTTTTCAACCTTTTGCAAGAAATAAACAAAAAGAATCCTTTTTAAACCCAAATGAAAGCTAGTGTTCTAAAGAAAGAAAAAGATGACAAATTCTTGAAGAAGTGTTAAACAAACACTTTGATCAGACCCAATATCATCTCCATGTTTTTCCTTCCTTTTTGTTTGGCTTCCAACCTACAAAGTGGAAAAAATAATCAAATTCTGGAAAAACACAGAAGTTAAAAAAATAGAAAACAGTAGATAAATAAATCATGAACCAAAAGCATGTGCTAAAAAATTAAGTTCTCCATTTTTTTGTCTTCCAGCATCGCAACTCGTGAAGGCATCGCTATTTTTTTTCTTCCAGTGGTGCTCTTACAGCACCGCTTACCAGTCAGCAGCGCTCTATGTCGGGATAGAGAGCACAATCGCATCGCTCTTTTCGCCTAGCATCGCAGTTCTTGAAAGCTTTGGAGTTTTAAAATTTTTGAAAACTTGTGCAGATCGGCGAGTCCAGCGACGTAGTTTAAAATTTCAAATTTTTGGCGGGATGAGTCCAGTGGTGCTAAAATAGCGATGCTGATGAGCCCACAGTGCTAAAACAGTGACGCTAACGAGCCCGCGGCACGAAAACAGCGACACAGATGAGCCCGTGTTGGAATTTCCTGTGTGTGCAGAAAAGCACGGAATTTTAGTGAAAATGTTAGAATTTATGACTTCAAGCCCTCCTTCTAGTGCCAAATGTGCGAACCCTTTTCCTAGTACCTGCAAAACAACATGAATAAGTGAGTTAGACAAGGATTTGCAAGCTAAAACAAGGATTCCCCATGAAATCCATTTGCAAACTCAAAATAGGAAAGAAAATAAGCAAGAACACAATGAAATGATAAAAACTAGATTAAATCCTAATTTAAATAGCAAACACTTGATCCCATGGGGGAATTGGTGCCAATTTGATGTGAAAATTGGCCCTTTCCCAATTCCTATGATGCAAGATTCGAATGTTGAAGAGATTCATCCACTTTGTTGATGAAATGTGAAGACTCCAAGCCAAAATCTACAAAACCTAACTATGACTCAATGATAATGGATGAAACTCAAGGGATATTTGAGCATGGTAACTTTGCTTGGATTGTGGATGATGAAATTGGCTAAAGATTTGAGCATAGTAAGTTTACTCAAATTGTGGATGATGAAATGAGGAGAGGAGCTCTTCATTTATAGGATTTCAAGATGGATGAATGCCCAAATTTGAGCAATGTGGGACTAACATTCATCCAATGATATGGTGCCACTTGTCAAGCTATGAATGGATGATGGTTGTGCAAGATTTGGGGTTTGTGCCAATAAATGCCAATATTTGAAATTCAAATTTGTTGAAATGGCATGTAAGAGGGAAGGGAAAATGCAATAAATGCCACTTGGCTCAAGGCAAAGGACATGTAAGATGGTTTTAAATGCCTTGTTGGATGTACATGTTGACTTGGAATTTTTGAATTCAAATTGAGAGAATATTCCAAAAGATGCCTTGTGGGGAAAATAGGGATTTAATAAATGAATTAAATCTATTTTCATGTGCAACTTGCATTATCTAGAGGATGTGACATGAGATTAGATTAAATTAATCAAGGGTTAATTAATTTAACAGGAGATTAGATGATGTGACTTATTGACTTAAATTTATGGATTTATTTAAATTAGATAAGAGAGGAATATGATAAGAGGCTAATTAAATAAAGATTTTGATTTATTTAATTAAAAGGGATGGTGTTAGATTAAATCAAATAAGGTTTTAATTTATTTAATTTAATGGATAGACTTTGGAGATTTAATCAAATAAATTGATTATTTAATTAAATAGGTATAATTAGATCAGATGGATTGATTTAATTAACAGGAGAAAGTGACTTAATTAGAAAAAATGATTTATTTAATTAAGAGATGAACATTGATGAATTTAATCAGATAGGGGAATTTGATTAAACGGTTATACCGAGGGATGATTCAAGAAGAAATGATATTAGTAAGTCAGGATCAGATGCACGATGTCAATCAGTATATTTTCAGTGTCTACACTTGCAAAGTGGAAGAAACTCCTGCTAGCTGGTCTGTTACCAAGAAAGTCAAAAAGATGGTCATTAAGAGGTCAAAGGAGGGAAAACTCTCAAAGGAGGGAAACTTCCAATGAAGGGAAATTCCTAGTTTGAATGAAACATTTTAACTACCTTTTAATGGTCATGTTTGTTAGTTGAGAAAATCTAGGGAGTGTGTTGTGCTGGATTCTCATTGGGGCAAGTCTGATTTGACCAAGTCTGGCACATACATAACTTCCTCCCTCTCTTTTCTATGCTTTCAATAAATGGCATCCTCCTATTTTGATGGAGTCGACTGCCTAGGTAGTTAGGGTTAATTATAAGTTTTTCTCTCTATAAATAATGGTCAGATGCCCCTTTTCATAAGGTTGGATGTTCTGAGATTATACTTGCATTTTCCAGTTTTAGTAATATAGTCATATTGTTGAAATGTTGTAATCATGTTTTCAAGGAATAAAATGATATTTTGATTTGTTGCATCTGAGTTAGCTTAAGGGAGACTCACTCAAGGGGGCCCACTTGATAAGAATTCCACCCATTTAGTTTAAAAGTTATTTTATGTTTAGTAATTAGTTTCAGTTTCAACAGTTGTCTATTCCTACAGTAACTGGAATTTTGTTTCATGAGTGTTCCTGTAGCCAAGGCAGACATAGTAGTTTCATGTCTGTTTGCTAAGATTTCCATTTCTATCATCCATTTACAGTCTAGTTGTTGATGCTTTGTGTAGTTGTTGATTCATGCTCAGTGCTTAAGTTGATTTCTTTCCAACATTTTATTTCCAGTACTATTAATTTTCTAGCTTATGGATGACTATAGTGGAGTCCTAGTGCACATACAATGCTAACCCATTTCAAGTTTACGTCCTTGGGTTGATAATGAAATGCACCTTCATGATGAGTAAGATAGCTACATAGTGCAGATGTTCAATCTCTAAGTCATATCTCTAAGGGCTTAGTTATTGAACCATTAGAGGAGGCCAACACAAGTCAAGTTAGAGGTGTGTGAAGAAATGACTACATTTCCTATGGAAGTGTCTTTTACTTTAAAAACTTTGGCCAAAGTGATACAAAAGTCTTTGCATGCATTTATTCGGTTGACAGTGTTCCAAATTTCATAGTCCTTTCAGACTAGTCATACTTAGTTAGAGGATTGTCTAAAGTTGTATGGTTGATTACGTTAAGTAGGGAAGAGCACTAAGACTCAGATGACATAAACTTTGTTGGTTTCCTTTATCTATACTCTTTTTGGAGGGTAGGACCACTTCCAGATGGAAGGTGTGAAGGGGACTATTGATTTATGGTTGGAGGAAAATCACTCAGGTGATGCTCTCCCTCTTGCAAATTTCTCGCCAAGACTTGTGAGATAGATGTAGGATTCTAGATATGGAATATTTTATCACATGTTGGTGTAATTATGAACATGTTGCTTTAATGCATTGCATGTATGTAATGTGACAGAAAATGATTGTCATAATTTCATTGTTGTAATGTTGCATTTAAAATTTAATTATACTTTGTAATGATTGTAGTTCTATTTTAATATTGGTCATGTAAAACAAATGAAATATGAAAGAAAGAAAAAATTCTTATGATTTTTAGCATGTGACTATTTACTTTTTTGTTAATTCATAAGTAACTTCAATTATGATGGTTGATGATGTTACATATGGTATCAGAGCTACCAGGTTCACCATGATAAATTTTCTCAAACATTTAACAGATTAGCTAATGTTTGAAAGTGTTATTGTGCTAGAATGGTGGGAAAAAGAACAAGGAAAACAACTCAAAAATATATACCTAAGAACTTACCTAGACTAGTGGTCAAGAAAAAACCATCTCTAGAGGTAAAACTCCATGAGGATATCAACTGCTCGAGAAGTGTATGTCTTACTGACTCTGAAACTCTTGGCAATGCTCTTAAGTGCATTCGGTTGGAAAGGAAGCAACAAGTAAACGTGAAAAAGAAGTCCATAGCCCCACTCCCTCTATTAAACCAAGTAAATTGTCTTCACATCGTGATATTCCATTTGGATGTGGTCATGGTGCTCCTAGAGTAGGAGAAGACGTGACATGGTGGAGTACCTGCAAGTACACCCACCCTCCAAATTTGTCTCAATAGATTCTCGCGGGGAAGAGGCACCCGAAGAAATACCTTTGTTTGATAGTGACACGTAGTCTCATGAAAACAAAGAAATTTTGTACTAAATAAGGATGTACTATTATCCACTAAATAAAATATAATAATTTTTTTTCTATTTTCACAAAATCTATGTATTTAAATAGATATTGTTATAAATAATTATTTTGGTTTAGTACAATGTTAAAATTTAGAAAATCTAATTAAACACTTAAAATTAACACTAGGTGCATGAAAATAATTCAACTTGGTACGTGTGTGTGTATGAAATGCGCAAAGTTAGTATCAACACAAACCTTAATGAAACAATTTATATTCAAAGATTCAAAGCAAATAAACTATTCTAATTTGCAACAAACTAAATCTTTCAAGAACGTCTCATTGTCCTTTATTCTTAATGATTCTTTTAACCTTTTTGGCCCTCAAATTTCTATGTGCACAAAGGTTATTAGAATGACACTTAAGAAATGAGATTAGCACTCAATATGCAAGCTAATCTATATGCCTACATGAAACTATATGCAAACAATGATGATGAATGCTATGATGAGTGGAGGATGATGTTTATGATAAATGAACAAGTGGAGGTGGATGCTAAGGTATTGAACTATGATGATATATATATGATTCTACATATGCTCAAATGCAAACTAACAATGACTAAGATGATACTCCATATGCTCAAATGCAAACTTAAAATGAATTAATCTAAAATGCAACTATGATGCAATGGAGGACATAAAATGCAGCTATGATGCAAGATTTAAAGCTAAGATGTAGATGCAAAGCAAAAAATGATGTAAAAACTAGCTATAAGACTCCAAAATGCTCCAAGCTCCAATGATAAAACCTACATGATAACTAAGTTACTTCAAATGTGGATGCAAAATTCAAGGCCCAAGGGTTGTATTTATAGCCTTTTCCAAGCATATAGTGAGGTGGAAATAATCAACGATCCAGATTCGAATAAGAAAAATGGATGGTGAAGATGAAGAGAATCAAGATGTTTTCCCCTTGACCAAAGACAACATGCCATTTGGATGGAAGAATCTCTTAACCAATGGGAAATATTCCATTTGGATGGAAGATTCAAGTGTGTGAAGAGAAGACCATGTGCTTCCAAAATTGGTGGAAGTGTGGGAGGAATAAGTCATGTGCTCCAGAATTGGTGGAAGTGTGGGAGGAATAAGTCATGTGCTCCAAAATTGGTGGAAGTGTGGGAGGAAATGAGCCATGTGCTTTTTGAAATGAGTTGAAGATAATTCTAATTAAAAATTAGAGTTATTTATTTTCATGTGACCTTGTTTATTTAATTAATTTAGAAGAATATGTTTTAGATTTGGAGAATTAGAGAAGGGTGAACAATATAAATAAATTGATAATTTATTTATACGTAGTTGGAATATTAATCAAATAGCTAGTATTTAATTAATTAAAGGTGATTACCGTTTTTAGGTGTATACATTTTTCCCCTCTTTGAATTAATGTGTTTACACGTTGCTTCAAAGAAAAAATTGATACCAATGATCAAAAAAGTTGTCGATGCTCCAGACGTTGATTTTCAGGTACTGACGAATATATGCCCCCTCGGGAGATAAATTTGTGAATTATGGAAAAAAAAATTGATGATTTGATGATGATCTCAAAATTTTATCCCTCATAAATGATTTATCTCCCAAAAAAACTAAGATTGAGCCTACCAGATTGATTAATTGATGCCTTATGTTGCCTCCTTGTGTTTGTTGTTTGATGATCGTGTTCAATCGATTGATTTGATGATGTTGATGTGATATTTGATGAAATATTGACCTCATGATAGGTGAAGATCAATGATAGGATGATGATGATTGACCTCATGATAGGCGAGGATCAATGATAGATTGATGATTGACCTCATCATAGGCGAGGATCAATGATAGATTGATAATTAATCTCATGATAGGTGAGGATCAATGATAGTTTGATGATTGACCTCATGATAGACGAGGATCAATGATTGATGAACCTCATGATAGGCAAGGTTGAATTCATTGATGAACCTCATGATAGGCGAGGTTGGATCGATTGATGAACCTCATGATAGGGGAGGTTGAATTCATTGATGAACCTCATGATAGGAAAGATTGGATCGATTGATGAACCTCATGATAGGCGAGGTTGAATTTATTGATAAACCTCATGATAGGCGAGGTTGGATTGATTGATGAACCCCATGATAGGCGAGGTTGGATTGATTGATGAACCTCATGATAGGGGAGGTTAAATTGATCGATGAACGTCATGATAGGCGAGGTTGAATTGATTGATGATTGACCTCATGATAGGCGAGGATCAATGATAGATTCTCATGAGATTTGATCAAAGTCTCATTAGAGATTACTAGATTTGATTGATTGACTGATAAGATTGCTGATTTGTGATATGTTATGATCATAGGAGGATTTCTGCATCCGGTGCAGGCGGATTTAGATTTGATTGGGCGGTGTGGTTTGACTTCTCTGATTGATTGATATGCCCCAGTATAGGATTAATTAATGTATCGATACTTGATGATGTACCGAGACCTGATGTATATACTAATTCAGTTGAGACATTGATGATGTACCTCTTGATTTGAGACATTACGATATAGTGCCATTTTTTATATTGATGTATCTCGTCATACTTTTGGATATCCTCGTACACTTTGACATTATGATTTTTTGAGGTTATATGATATGCAACAATGATTATGATCTATGTGTTGATATGATGATAGATGTCCATGATGCATTTAATTTCCATGTTATGATGATGATTTTGATGTTATGATAGACTATGGATGCAAATGATGATGCAACTGATGTGTTATGATTCTAGGATGTTTTTATGACTAATGCCTATATGATACATGTGATGGATCTTATTATGCCAATGAAATGTGATGCATTTTATGTTGTTGCTCTTTTCTAATTCAAATAAATAATGCAATAGATGAGTAAATGATGTATGAAATGATCACATGATAATGCATATTTTTGTTGATGTTTATGTGTGATGTATGCAATGATGATTTGATATGCTTTATGGACGATGGATTTGATTATGCAAATGATGTATGATGTTTCATGTGATGATTATGTTGAATATGTATGGATGTGATGCAAATGATGTGTGATGTTTTGTAAGGATGAATGACGATTATGTGATGCAAATGATTATGCAGATGATTATGTTCTAGGTTCTTAATCTTAAATGAGTGAATCTATCCACCTTCCAAGAGTTGTGGGAAGGTTGTCATCAGTTGATTCTTTGTTACATTAAGCTTCACAAAACCTTACATATTTCCCAATTCTTTTGGAAATCTGAAGAGACTCACTCATTTAAGCTTAGTGAACCACTTCCCTAATGCCACTAAATGAAATGATTTTGATTATGTAAATGAGATGTGATGGATGTCATTTTGTGTTTTCCGATGCAAATATTATGATGTGATGCATGAATGGATGAATGATGTTGTAATGTTTTCCAATGCAAGTGATATGCAACTAAATGGGAATGGTTTCTAATTATATGAAAATGATGTGTTTTTGGCAATGTCAAGTGTACTCAATCCCTTAATGCAAGAGATAACATCATTGTTGCAGCTTTGGAAATGCCATTAATACAAATACAAACTAACATGGATGCAATCTACTCTAAACATGCAGATCTCATATACAAAAGTTGTCATTCATAACAATCAATTTGTCGTTCTTTTTATCATCATTGGGCCTTTAAAATGTTGAAAGTGAGTACAAGCATCAATGGTATATTTAGACCATGATGACCTGAGTACTACTTCCATGATGTTTGATAGTGCAAGTTAACACAAGCATCTAAGTATAATTAAACTGAGATGACCTGAGTATTGCTTGTGTAAACAGACAAGAGTTAACTATTTTCTTGTGCAAATTTGGAATGTCATTAGTGATACATTGTAGAGAACGTCCCACGACAATTTTCACGGTAATAATGATCAACTCACAGACACCAGACAAAGAAAAATCATATTCCTTCCTGGCTCCTCTAGTTCGATACATCATCGAGGGGCTCTAGAGATATGATAACAAAAATCAAAGTACAACAATTGACCATTTTTGTTTAATGTGCTAAACCCACGATTCAGAAGAGCATCATCCTTTTGATTTGATTTTATGTTCGATTTTTTGATGTTTTGTGATTTTTCAATTTTCCAATTTTTAGGTGCTTTCTGAGATTTTGACCAAGAACCTAACCTAAAGACCAATCCTAGGGGTCTCGAGGGCTGATCAAAGATTATCCTTTCCTATGTTGTACACGCAGAGACCACGTAGTTCGACAAGACAACTCTGTTTTTGACTTTTTGATTGATTTTTGACCTATTTTTGGATTTTGATATGATATGGATGTTTGATGTGTTTCTGATGGTAATTGATGTTCAATGTTGGATTGCATTTTAATCATTTTTTTTGTTGTTTTTGTCTTATTATTGTTTGTTCATTGGTTTAAGGTCAAATTTTATTGCCCCCAGTGAGTTCAGGATTTTGCCCCCAGTCTAGGGTGAGACATGACCACGATGCCAGGATATGTACATGGTGCTTTCAAAGGATAGGCAGATGGATGGCGAAATAAAATGGAAAAAGTGAATGGTCGGCATGCTCAAATAAATGGAAAAGCTAACCTATTACAAATAGCGCATGTTGTCAGGTTTTCACTACTTGTTTTTATTGCACTTTTTCAAATTTTATAATTTTTTTGATCTTTTTGATTTTTCTTCTTTTTTTGTATTTTTCTCTATTTCTGATTTTTTTGTTGTCACCAAGATGCCTGTTTGCCAGGTTTTCATCAAGGTAACCATTTTTTCAGGACATTTTCTGATGTTTTTGGTATTTTTCAGGACCTTTTCCCCAATGCACTAGGATTATTCAAGTGTAGAAATTCTTGAGATGCGGGCTATTAAGGGGTTCATCAAATGAATCCCCTTCTAGTGTAGACAATTGATATGCTCCCGATCCGAAGACTGTTGTGACGATGCCTCGATCTTGTGTGAATGACCATGCTGGATGAAAGGACTTGATCAGAATGCATAACATGAGTGGAAAATATGACGAATGATAGAGGTGACAAATGAAAGAGGTTATGATAGGATCCCTAATGTGCACACTATATGGGCCATTAGGCTTTAGACAAAAAAGAGCTTGGGAAACCAATGAGTTATAGTACGTGAAGGGGTCGCCATCAAAGATGCATTGAAAGACATCACTAATGGAAGTGTAATGATATGACAAGTATGTGAACATGGATGGGTGGAAGGGAATATGTGGTATGAGTGACATGGATGTAGACCGTGAATCAACAAGTTCTTTCTTTGATTTTCTTCTTTGATAGATGCCCCCAATGAGTTTTGAGGGAGAGGCATGCTTGGAGATCAACTTTTTCTTGCTTTTATTTTTTACTTTGATTTTTGATTTGTCTAGTAGCTTTTTATTTTGGCTAGGGGACTTCTCTGGATCTTTCTTTCTTTTTGATTGGTCCAATAGCTTTTTGTATTGGCTAAGGGACTTTGCTTGATCATTTTTTGCTTTTGATTTGTCCAATAACTTTTTATTTTGGCTAAGGGACTTCTCTTGATTTTTCTTTCGTGGCAAGCATTATTTTGATTTTGAATCTCCTTTTGAAAAAGGCATTTTTACCTTTGATTTCTGATTTGCCTCCTTTATATTTTCTTTAGATGATACTTGTTGATCCATGTCTACAAGATGGATGGATGTGGGTGAGATGAATGAAGTGGGAGTGGTGATGCCATCAATGGAGTCTTTGATACTATACTTTTCGGTACTACTAACATCAATGGAGGCTTGCACGTCCTTAGTGACTTGGCAAGATGACTTGATAGAGGGACCATTAGGAGATTCATACCCTAGCCCAGGGCAAGTGTGATGGAAGGATGGTTGGATATTCTCAGTAGGATCATGGTCAAAAAGTGGGTTATCATAGATATCCTGGAAAAATATGGGGTTATCATAGGTATCAAAAGCTTGTGTGTAGTCAGATATGGAAAGGGTAGGTGTATCATCAGGATCCCAAAAGGTTTCAATCCCAGCATGATCATCTTTCTGCATTTCTTCTGTAGCAGTCTCAACATCATTGTTGGAAGTTTGACCTTTCTCGACAACAATAGCAGTGCCATCTATTATCAACTTATCCAGACGGTATTCTCCACATCCTAGATCATGAATTTGGACTTTGGAGTTTGATAGTGTAGTGACTAGAGTGGATGTTTTGACGATTTCATGATCAACATTTATTTGAGTGGAGGATGCTTCACAATTGCTAGGGATGGTGATTTCAGCTTTAGGACTTTGATTATGGCCGGACATGAAAGAATCAGGATCTCCTTGTATTGTGATTTTGACTCCATCATGAGAAAATTTCAAGCATTGATGGTATGTAGAGGAAACTACTTGCATTTCATGTATCCACGGTCTTCCAAGGAGGATATTATAGGTCAAGGGGAGATCAAGGACTTGACAAACCACATCTTTCACCACAAGGCTTATTCTGATTGGTAGAGTAATCGATCCTTTAGATAAGCGCTCTTCTACATCATATCCCTTCATGGTAATATTTTTACTGGAATCTATTACATTTTCTGAATATCCCAAGGCATGTATAAACTTTAAAGAGAAAATATTTAAACCAGCTCCTCTATCTATTAGAACACGTTTGACCAGACATTTATGGATCAAAACCTCAATATGAAGTGGAGCATTATGCGGATGGGTGAGTGATGCATCATCATTTTCATTAAATGATAGGAAATGAGGTGTGGTTACATGTCCCACCATAGCTTGGGATTGGAAAACTTTCGAATCAACTGATATTTAATGCTTTGTTTATCATTGATTGGATTACCAACAACAGTGTTAAGAACAGTAGTATTGTAGACATAGTTTACATTCTTTCCTTTGGTGTTCACTGACGAGGATTCCCCCTTTTCATATTTTGGTAGAGGGTTCTTAAACGCTCCATGATCATTGTTTTTTTGAGGTCCCTCTACAAATATTATCTTGTTATCAATCAAATCTTGCACTAAATGTTTCAGCTGTATGCAGTCATTGGTTTTATGTCCTTTGTTCCTATGAAAGTCACAAAAATGGGCCTCATTCCACCATGGTGGTTTAACTTGTGGGTTATAATCTCGTGCCTCCAGTAATGTTATAACCTTGGCTTCAAGAAGCTCTTTCAGTGTTGATTCTAAGGATTGTCCCAAAGGTGTGAACCTTCTTCGATTTGATGATGGTATTTTGTATGAGGTTGAAGCTGGTTTAGATTTGTTATTGTTTGGGTTGTTGTTTTGATTGGTTTTGGTGGCAGTGGCTATCAAATTGAATACAGGTTTTTCATTTTGTGTTTCAACTGAAGCATCGTTGTTACTAGCATTCTTGTTGTGTTGCCAAAACTTGGGTTTGTCACCACTATTGTAATTGTTGGAGGAGTTCAAATGATGAGTTGTTTTCGTTGTATATTTTGATGACTCCTCTCTTGACTAAAGCCTCTTCAATTTTAATCCCATTTTCAATCAATTTTTTGAAGGCTGGGGGACATTGCAATTCCAATCTATAACTCATCTTGTCATCGAGGTTGTAAATAAAGATTTCAATATTTTCATTTTCGGGTATGGGACGAGAATATCGTGCAAATAACCTTCTCCATTTTTGCAAGAACACAAGGAATGATTCACCTTTCTTTTGTTTTAGGTTACAAATATATTTCATGGTGATGTCATGTTGGATGTTGTATGAATATTGGGTGATGAACTTGTTGACTAATTCCTCAAAGTTGTTAATTGGTGGCGTGAGTTTGGAGAACCATTCAAGACAATGCCCACCTAAGCTTCTTGGGAATAATCTCATCAAATATGTTTCCTCATATGCAAATTCAAGACTCATGGTCCTAAATTCCCTCACATGGTCTATCGGGTCAGTTTTTCCATTGTATTTGTTGTACTTGGGGAATTCACAATGTTTGGGAAAAGGTATCATGTGGATACTTTGATCAAATGGATAAGGAAAAATTTCTTGGATCAAGTATCTTTTTGAAGTCCCTCTTTGCATATCAAGGATTTATTATTGAAGGTTCTTCATCTAGTGAGTTAAAGCAACTACTTGTTCAGGATCATTTTTTGGGATTTTTGGGAGGTGCTTTCAATTGATTCACATCAAAGTCTTCTGGTAAGTTGGCACCTTCTTTGGCTAGCATAAGGAGGTATTTTTCCCCATTTCCTTCGAAAATATTGTCTAAACACTTGTAGAAATTATGGTCTTGTTCAACATGTTGGATATCTTCTTTGGTTATTTCTTCGTCGCCAGTGTTGTTGAGTCCATGAAAAGGATTCTCTTTAGCCTCCACCATGGTGTTTTTTGTTTCACTGTTTTGAGTTTCAGTGTTTGGAGTCTCAATGATCATAGTTTCAATGGTTGGAATTTCAATGTTCAGAGTTTAAATGGTTGGAGTTTCAATGTTTGGCTCTTCAATGTTTTGATTTTCAAGTCCTTTTTCCTTGAGCTTTTGATTTTGCAACCTTGTTTGAATAGGCATACAAGTGTTATAGTTTAGACTAAACTTTGATCTAGGTTTTGGAAAAGTACCAAGGATTACAACTAAGTCAAATAGAATGACGAATTCTAACGAGACTAAGTTTGATTTGACTATGTAGCTTCGTTTTGTGATGAGAGGATGATAAATCTTGATGATGAAACTAGGCCTAATAATCAAAGGTGTGATAAATTTGATGATGTTGGTACTTTTTGATGTTAGCTCTTGGTTTAGGTTGGAAAATTCCACTTGTAGAGGTCAATTTTAACAAGTTTGAATTCTAAGGTATCTAAGGAATGATCTTGGACTTTGGGAAAGTTTCAAAATTTTAGTTCAAACTGTGAAACCGAAGGTAAATTTTCTTCCTAAACGAGGTACTTGAATCTTTGGAAAAGTTGTGGATTTGTACAATAGTAAAAGATGTATAATTCAGGATTGTTCTTGCAAGCTCTTTTGTAGAAATTGAAGGTCAACCTCTCTCTAAATTCGTAGAGTGTTGTGAGACTTTTATGTTCTTTTGGACTAAGAGGTTTGGACTTTGGTATCCAAATTTTAATCTTTCATGAAATCATTTGGTAACAGACATGTTTAGATTTTGTTTTACCTAAGTATTGGTTGAAAACTTCTGAGGATTCCCAAGATGAGACTGGATGTTAGGCAAGAAATGAACCTAGGTCATTGTTTTGTGTTTTGCAAAAGACGACAAAACAGAGACAAAAGGCACCACAAAATGTGCAAAAGGCGCCAAAAAAGAGACAAAAAGTGCCATATAATAGGTTCAGACTTGGTTTTTTGAAGGTTTCTTTGAAAATTTGCTTGGTTTTCCTGATTTTTCAATAGGAGACTTGGTTATTTCACTAAATGCAATTCTGAATCAGGGTTTTCACTTTTGATATGTGACGTTTTGTTTGTTTTGAAAAAAAATTGATAAAGAAACATCAAACAATGTATACTCCTAAGGTTGTGAAAGACTGTATTCTTTTGGATTCCACATGGGTTTTACCCCAACTACACTTATTCTTAGTGGATGACTAGATGCTTGACCCCACTAGCTCCCTTCCACAACACTCACTTCTCAGGGAAGCCAAGCATCAATACCCATGAATCTCCCATGGAATATTTTTCATCTCTACTAAAAATTGTGAGAATGTGGATGCCTTCGCAACGACTATTGTTGCACCAAAGAATAGATAAAGGTTTTTGGCCAAACTATAACAAGGGTTTTAATGCGGTCATTCTGTTTGTGGGGGATAATCCATGCGGCGAGAGACCATTGTTGCCCTTCTTGTCGGAACTATCCTTGTGATATTGGCCTTTGTTCCAATATCCACATTTATATACCGGCTGGAAGTCGCTTGGCTTTAGCGTGTTATTGGTTGGGTCTTTCCCTTGGGTGATTACTTTTTCCCACAAGGCAAGCCCTCTCAGATAAAAAAAAGCAAGCAAGTATACATGTAGTTTGATCAATCTTTATTCTGCATGAATAAAGAGAGAACACACACCATATACTCCACTCACACTTGCAAATAAACACGAATGGGTCTGGCTTTTTGGTCACCCAGTTAAAGGGAGAGCATATGCCTACCATCCATCAAGCATGAAATACATGGTGTTCATTAACCTTTTAATTAAGTTATGTTCCTAACTTAACCGAAAGGAAACAATTAAATCACTTCCAGCCCCTGCATAAATCATCAGTAGTTTGATAAGAATGTCTTTGACAAGCATTTTTAGTACAATGGATATCAAATGTTTTTTTCTTTCACTTAAATGCTCCATGTTCCTCTTAAAACCTGTAATAAATTCTCAAAATGTTAGATGAGATCAAGAAATAAGAAGACATGAGGGTTAGATGAATGATTAAGCATAAAAACCCTACAACTTAGACCAAGTTACAATGTGATTTGACTTTAGGTGTAAAATTGAAAATTTTAACTCCACAAAAATTGAGAAACGCCTACACCATTGCATAGCTTATGAAATTCTACCCCATTTCAAAAAAGAAAGCTCCAAAAAAGACCACCGTATGACCAAGATACGACCATTTTAAGATTAAACAAAAGGCGCCAGAATAGAGACAAAAGGCGCCATAGAATGTGCAAAAGGCACCATAGAATGGGAAAAAGGCGCCAAAATAAAGACCAAAGGCACCAAAACAGGTGCAAAAGGCACCAAAAAAAAGTGAAAAAGGCGCCAAAACAGGTGCAAAAGGTGCCAAAACGGGTGTAAAAGACACCAAAATGGGTGCAAGAGATGCCAGAAGTTTCACGTCTGAACCTGTGAACATAAATTTTCCAACAAGTTAGTAATAAATGGGGCAAGGCCCCACGATGGGCACCATTTTTTGTGTGTACGAAATGTGCAAAGTTAGTATCAACACAAACCTTAATGAAACAATTTATATTCAAAGATTCGAAGCAAAGAAACTATTCTAATTTGCAACAAACTAAATCTTTCAAGAACGTCTCATTGTCCTCTATTCTTAATGATTCTTTTAACCTTTTTGGCCCTCAAATTTCTATGTGCACAAAGGTTATTAGAATAACACTTAAGAAATGAGATTAGTATTCAATATGCAAGCCAATCTATATGCCTACATGAAACTATATGCAAACAATGATGATGAATGCTATGATGAGTGGAGGATGATGTTTATGATAAATGAACAAGTGGAAGTGGATGCTATGGTATTGAACTATGATGATCTATATATGATTCTACATATGCTCAAATGCAAACTAACAATGTCTAAGATGATACTCCATATCCTCAAATGCAAACTTAAAATGAACTAATCTAAAATGCAACTATGATGCAATGGAGGACATAAAATGCAACTATGATGCACAAGATTTAAAGATAAGATGTAGATGCAAAAGAAAAACATGATGTAAAAACTAGCTATAAGACTCCAAAATGCTCCAAGCTCCAATGATAAAACCTGCATGATAACTTTACTTCAAATGTGGATGCAAAATACAAGGCCCAAGGGTTGTATTTATAGCCTTTTCCAAGCATATAGTGAGGTGGCAATAATCAACGGTCCAGATTCAAATAAGAAAAATGGATGGTGTAGATGAAGAGAATCAAGATGTTGTCCCTTTGACCAAAGACAACATGCCATTTGGATGGAAGAATCTCTTGACCAATGGGAAACATGCCATTTGGATGGAAGATTCAAGTGTGTGAAGAGAAGACCACGTGCTTCCAAAATTGGTGGAAGTGTGGGAGGAAATGAACCATGTGCTTTTTGAAATGAGTTGAAGATAATTCTAATTAAAAATTAGAGTTATTTATTTTCATGTGACCTTGGTGAGGTGGCACAAAAAGTTGTAGAAATGTGCTCTAATTCCTAATTGGATTTAGTGAAGATTAATTAAATAAAACAAGTTTAGGGAACCTTGTTTATTTAATTAATTTAGAAGAATATGTTTTAGATTTGGAGAATTAGAGAAGGGTGAACAATATAAATAAATTGAGAAATTATTTATACATAGTTGGAATATTAATCAAATAGCTAGTATAAAATTAATTAAAGGTGATGTATGTTTTTAGGTGTATACAATATGAACTCGAGTAAACCCGAGAGGAAGTCAGGAGGTGTCAATCCTTTAAAAATTCGATGGCCAATTTGGATCAAATTTTGACCATTTTAAATGAAACTAAGGAAAGGATTGGTACCCTAGAACATGAAGTGAGCGATCAAAATAATCTTGAAGGAGACAATGAGGCATCATAGGAAGGGGGTGATGAAAATAGGCATGAACTCAACACACAAGGTGAACAAAGGGAAAACAATGTTGAAATTAAAAATCATGACGAAAGGAAGAATCAACTTACTCTTGAGCTATCAAGGGATATGAAGAAGGTAACACCACCCAAGTTCGATGGGATAGTAAGTGGTGATGTTTCAGAAGCTTGGATAACAAATAAATGGAGAAGTACTTTGAGATAAAAAAAAAAGTCTTCTGAGATAACTAAGGCAGTATGGGGTGCCTATTAGTTGGTAGGAGAAGCATCGACATGGTGGATGAATAAGAATTTATGGAACTAGGTTTAAGATCCTTAAGTTTAATATGGGACCAATTTATGGTCATTTTTAGACAAAGGTGGTTACCTCAACTCTTCTTTGACCAAAAGCTAACATATTTTCAAAATTTGTGTCAAGGAGACATGTCTGTGGTAGAATACTGGGAGAATTTTCCCCATCTTTTAAAGTGTGTGCCCTAGTACGAGAAAGACGAAAAGTTTAGAATTACAAAATTCATCATGGGACTAAATTCCCAGATAGGTGGAGAAGTAGATGTGCATGGTCCAACCACTATGGATCAAGTAGAATTCTAAATACATGCATGATTCTATCTTCCGTTCATTTCTAGCATTACTAGTTTTTGTTCAGCTTTAATAATTTGGCAAAGTGTTAAAGTATTTTGATGAACTTCCAACTCATACAATTTGTCATTTACTGATTGTAGATTGTAGTTTTTGGTTATTCTAAGCTATTTTATTGCATTAGTTAAACTGTTAATGTTTATACATGTTATGCCAAGTTGTTGGGTATGTGTATGAAGTATTTGCAGTCTAAAAATCTGAAGTGTACCCTTGAATATTGCACTATCTTTGTAGCATTGTAGGTTCATCCTTGATTAAGCAAAGATTGGTTTATGGGGAGTTTGTTTATTTGAAGCATCTGCCAATGTTTCAGTTGTTCATAGGTTTTTAGAATAAGGATTTCTCTCAAACCCTATATCTTTTTGCAATTTCTTTATTAAATCTAGGTTAGTTTTAAGAGGAAAGCATCACTCAAGCTGTTATATTTGATTGTAATATTGTTTTTAGACTTCAAATTTGGAAGGTTAGGGTCTGCATACATTTTCAGATCTCATAAAACGTGTGTTGAGTCTAGGCTTGCAATCTTTGTAAATCATAAATGCCCTTTGTGATACCAGCAAATCACATCAAACACTGAGTTGTTTCTACAAGTCAAGACCTGACATCCAAAACCTTAGGGTTATTTTCTGAATATTTTCTGTAGAAAGTTACCTTTCAAGAGAAATAGAACACCCATTTTTTATTTGTGTTGTGCAATGCAAAAACACTCATCAACACCTTGGTTTCTCTCTAACCCCAAAAAAGTGAGGGAATCAATTTTTGGAAAACCCTAAGTGTCTAATGTAGGAACATTCTAGGTTGAAAGGTAATCTTCCATCAGCCAAAAATATTTGTTTTGTTTTGTTTCAATTAGTAGAAATATCAATACAATACACCACATAATCTCACTTCAAATCATGGTAGGAAACTAGAGTTCTCTAAAAGATCACACACATCATATCTATATTTTAAGAAATTTGAATTAGTTCTTAGATAATTATCATCTCTAGAAGTGGTATTGGGTTCAAACAACCAATAGAAGCATATTTTTAAATTACAAACACATCCAAATTTGACTATGAACCGCATATAATGCATACATTTTACATCATCATAAATAAGCTTCCTCCAGGTATTGTAATTTTCAACCCTATCTATTGGTTTTCCAATCATATGTGTCTAGAACCTTGACTAGTCACGCAATAGCCCTCATGTAATCTTCTCTGAAACATTTTCCCAGTAGCTCGGATAAGGTAAAACTTTGGTCCCATTTCTCATATGCCTCTCTCTTTAGGTCTTTTGTTAGTTTGAATTAGACTGCATAACATGACCCAAACTATGGATTATAGTACATGATAAAATATAATCTATAACATTTAAATATTATGTTTCAATATCTAAATCATAGTTGTTATCTCATTGATCTAATCATTTTTTTTTTTGAATTGATTGACTAAGGAATATATTTATATGCATGTTAATGTTATTTACAATCATTTGAAAATTTAGAAATAAAGTAGAAAAGGGACTGGTAGAGTCTCACACACATTTCATTTAACTCACAACCACTACAAATTTATAACTTTACATTTTAAAAAAGTTCAATCATATTTCTTGAAACTATATTGTTTGCATGTTGTATTTGAAAATTTATATAGTGACCTTCTAGGGGCTTAACTACAATGGAAACAAGCATATGTTTTCATATTGCCTCAAAGCAAGCTCCATTATGCTTAGATCATAACATGTTTTCAGCAATAATTCAAGTAGCACAAAGGTGGAAGTTTAGAGTTGTGTCCTAGTTTAGACTAACTAAATCATTTCAAGAAAAAGGGTTTTGTCTAAAACAAAGTTTGAGAACATTATTTCCACCTAATTATCTAACATTGACATGGTGCCTACATGGTATCTATAATTTCAGTCAAAACCTATTCAACCAAAATAATCTAAAGTGAAATGGTTTTCTCTAAAATATAAAAAAATATAGAGGTATGACTCCATTCTATAATGAGGTAGAACATTGCCCCCACTTTTAAATTACTTTTGTGGCAAAAAATTAATGTGATGTTATGAATTTGATTTGATTTGCACACCATTACAATTCCAAAAAAAAATCACAAAAATCATTTGATGGCCTAAAAAATTATTATGCTATAAATAGGATTGATCATGCTTCACAAATAACCTACATATTACTTTTAATTAATGTTAAATAAAGGAAAATGGGTATTTGTATGTTTTGAAGGTGGCCTAAGAGCTATATTCAATGATGAGAGGTCACCTACTTCAAAGAGGCACCTTGAGGATGAGGATTTGTATGTTTTGCAGAGAGGTCTAAGGTGCAATAGTTGGGGTGAACCTGCATCGAGGAATGTTTTGTTTATGATGCAATGTAGGACAAGTGGTAAATGATGTGACATGGTGGTAGATAGAAATAGCATAGACAACTTGTTATTTATGGAAATGTCTGACAAGTTGGGGGTAAGGAGGATGAGGCATCCATGTTGGTACTAACTTGGCCAATTGTATTAGGGAGACTATTTTTTTGTGGGGAAACAGTGTTGGGTGAGGTTCAACATCGAAGAATACTATTATGAGGTGTTGTGTGACATTTCATTAATGGATATGTTCCATTTTCTATTAAGGAGGTCATGGTAGTTTCATAGAGATGCAATGCATGATGGAAGATCTAACACATATCATATTGAAGGATAACCAAAAGCATAAGTTGATGCCACTAAGGGAAAGTGAGGGATAAATTTATAAGACAATGGTGGCATGCATTAGGGACGATTTATTGAAATAGGTGGTAGCAATGCAAATGCAAAATAAGTAGAACACAAATTTGGTAGTGAACAAGGAGGATATCAAAAGGAAGAAATATAGAGAATAGGATATATGAACAAGAGGGTGAGGAGTTGTGTTAATGAATTGGTGGCTGTTGAAGGTCAAATGAAAAGATATGTCATAGATAGTCAATAACCATTCTACACCTTATCTTTACAAAAATTAATTAATAATTATGGTTTTCATTGAAAAAAAAAGTTAGTCATCGAAAAAACAGAACATTCAATGAAAGGCCATTGTCTATAGTCAAATGTGCAGTCTGATGACTGGATAGACGTTACCCAATGAAAGATGTTGTTCGATTATAATAATACCATCGTGGAATGTTCTGAACCAACCATTGAAAGCGCATTTGTAAAGTTAAAACATATCCAAACTTGACCGTGAGCCGCGTATAACGCGTAAATTTACTTCATTGCAAAGAAGCTGCTTCCTGGGCGTTGCGATTTTCAACCTAATGTACTGGTTTTCTAATAAAGTGTGTCTAGAACCTTACCTAGTCAACCACTACCCCTCATACTCTTCTATGAAACATTTTCCCAATAGACCGGATAAGCTAAAACTTTGATCCAATTTCTCATATAAATATCTCGTTGCTAGTGTTGCCTTAATCAGTCAATCAATCTGCTTTGTTTTATTTCTGTTTTGTTATTCAGGAGGCATACATTTGCAATCGACTTACTCAGGAAGCAGGTTATCCAGTCGAAGACATTAGCCTTTCTTTTGTCATTTTTGCAATTATAGCATGGCATTAGATACTGCACCGTGGAAATTGGCATCAGCGATGAAGAGACCGTTAAAGACACGGCTTTATGAACTTCATACCATTTACGAGGAGGAGAATATTGAAGACACACAAGTTTTATCCAGTGATTCAGAAGTCAGCAGGCATAAATCCCAATTGGAGAGGTTTTCATATATGGCAATACTCGTGGGTGTCATGGTTTCCTTGCTTTTCCTGGTGGGTCGTCCTCTTGCCAAAGCAACCATGCTTATATTGAATTAGAGGGGTTTTGTGCGCGTTGACGAACAAAAAAGGAATCTGTTAGATTTGCTTCTATGAAACGCAATCACTTTTTATATCTTGTGTTGTGAAACTATCCAGCTCTGTAAATCTCTGGAAACAATTGTTTACTCGATAAAGGGGAATTCACAATTGAAAAACCGGACTGGCACAAGCATATTATTATTTATTATTTATGTATATCTCTAATCATCTTCTAAAGTTTTAGTATGTATCTTTTCTTTCCTTTATAAGGGAAAGTCTTAACGAGCCTCCTTATACTCGCTCCTTCATATTCACTTATATTTTTGTCTTACAATATTTGGAACATTTGTTATGAATATATTGTCGTCATGTTGAATTGCATATACATTCATTTATATTCTTAATTTTAATGCCAGGTTTCTTATACTCGTTCCTGTTTTATAATATTTGATAAATCTATTATATATATATATTGTTGTGGTATTTAACTCAATTCATTTAGTATCTAAATTTTATTATTTAATTTTTTTATATATTTATTTTTAGTTAACATTGACATGTACTTTTGAGTCTCTTGTTAGTTTGAATTAGGTCACACAACATGACACAAACTATGGACTATCATACATGACAAAAGCTAGTCCATGATATTCAAATTTTATGTTTCAAGTTTTGAATCTATCCCTTTTGAAATATAGTTGTTAAATCCCATTAGTGCAGCCATAAAAAAAATTTGAATTGAGTGACTAAAGAATCTATATATATGCATGTTAATGTTATTCACAATCATTTGAAAATTTATAAATAAAGTTAACAAGGGAGTAGAAGAATAACACACAAACTACATTTAATTCACAACAACTGTGTGTGTGTGTATATATATATATATATATATATAGTTTGCATGGTGTGTTTGAAATTTTCTATAGTGACCTTTTAGGGGCTTGACTATAAATTTTATATATCAAACATAGGTTTTCATCTTTTGCCTCAAAGCAAGCCTCATTATGCTTATCATAACAAATTTTCAACAACACTTCAAGTTGCACAAGGGTGAAAGTTTAGAGTTGTGTCATGGTTTAGAACAACTAAACGGTCTCAATAAAAATGGTTTTTCCTAAAAAAGTTTAAGAAAATGAGTTTCACCTAAAATTCCTAACATCTACAATGTGCCTACTTGATTCTTATCATTTTAGTTAAAACTTATTTAACCAAAATAATCCCAAGTGAAATAGTTTTGCCTAAAATATAAAAGATAGTCCAAAGTATACAGGTAGGGCCACACTATACAATGTGGTAATACATTTCCCCTAATGTTTTAAATTACTTTTGTAGAAAAAAATGTAATATTATGAATTATAATTTGATTTGTAGCATTACATTTCCAATCCATCTAATGTTTCTCCACAAAATTTAATTGAATTAGTAATGCATAAAATTGGATCATGCTTCACAAATAGTATAGGTCTTGGTTAAAATAAAAATTCAATAGTCTAGAAGAACTTAGACTAGTTATGCTTTCACTCAAAAAGTGTGTTTTTACAACAAGAATAAGAATGGTGCAACCCATCACAAGGAAAGGTGGATATATTTATATAATATAATTCATCTATAAATGCAATAGAGATTAGAAACTATAAGAAATGGGTGTGGGAACATTCACTATTGGTAAGGGAAGGAAAGAGGATGGGGGAAGTGGAAAGAGTGATAGGAAAGTGTATTTATACGGGTATAGTGGAGGCTGAATAAACTCCTAAGTCTATAGATTCAAATTATCCACCTAAACCAGCCCCTAATGCTAAAACTAGTTTGGTTGGCATGGCTTTGTTACAACTATATATGGCCATCTATAATTATTTTACCTTTAATCATGAAAAAATAAAGGTTTGGTTTTGAGAGTTGAGACTATCTTTGTTACAACTATATATGGCCATCTATAATTATTTTACCTTTAATCATGAAAAAATAAAGGTTTGGTTTTGAGAGTTGAGACTATCTATTTTATTGATGGTAATTTTCTTTTAGGGAAAGTAATGGTTAGGGGACAAAAGCATGATAAAATAACATGTAAAACTTAATTATGAAAGTTAAGCTAGCAAAAATAGAGCATTCCACATGGCCCACTTTAGCCAATACAAAACATTGGGACTATGAATTTTTGGTAGTTGGAATTTAAACTAAAAAATATTTATTAATGCATGAAGATATGAGGAATTATTTTATTTTTTCTTCTTTTGAATATCTTTTCTTTTGACAAAGAATAATCCACCTACATAATTCATCCCCTTGATAAAATCCCTTATTCCTTCCCCTTCATCCATCCCCTTAAGTTTACTTTATCAAACCCCTTATTTTTACCCTGAATCCATCAAATTTTGTTACGTGTTGCAAACCAACATCATCTTTCAATTGAATATTCTTTGTGTACAAATGTTACTCTTAAAGACTCACTTCCAAAATAATAGTGAGTCATCCATAATTGGTATGTATGGGATTTATTGAGGCTTCTTTAATTAACATGTTCTCCAATAGTTTATCATAATCCATGTTCTCTAACTAAACCCTTCATCCATATATACATACACACATACATATATATTCATAGAGACGCCTAGACAAATGCATACATTGAAACATGAATGTACACGTATACAGACACACAAACACATACATACATGTACATACATAACGATTAAGACCATTCATACTCTTTTGCTTGGATATTTTTATTATCATAGTAGTAAGTAAATAATCATAAACATGTGTGTGGTAATTTAACATGAAACTAGATATCAAAACCCTTTCCACATATGGAAATATAACCTGGTAGAAAGCTAGTCTGTACATAATTATAATTGTCATGTTCTCCAAATAACTATTTTTATTATCCATGTTCTCCAACCAAAGCCTTCATCCATATGCATATGCACAAGCACATGCATACATAAATATACAAATGTATATACACATACATATGGATGCAAACATGCACATACACACACATACATGTATATTAGGACCATACCCACTCTTTTTCTTGGATTTTTTTATCATTGTAGCAATAAGATGGTAATTATCAACATGTGTATGGTAATAGGATGAAATTGGATATTTTAACCCTTTCCACACCTAACAACATACCTTGGTATTGTAGACACCCCAAATATGACTCTACATTTAACTAAAATTCTAAATTTTAATTAATTTACCTTATCATCCCATAATTAATTAAATATTTTTTTATTTAAATAATTATTTCATTATTCTTCTAAAAGTAATTAAATTTTAATTTATTTAATTTTCATGTTGTCACATTCTTCTAAAGGTTAAATTGTTTATTTAATATAACCTTAATCCTTGCCACTTATTTCTTCTAAAAAACTATTAATTAATTAATTATTCTTTTCTAAACTCCACTTAACCTTTTCTTTAATTTTAAATTCCATCACCTGTCATGTGTCATTCTTCCCCACATACTTTCTTGCACTTTTACCCAATCAATCCTCACATTTTTTACATTAAATCCACTTCCAGGATGAATCTCACCTTTGTATTTGAGTTTGTATGGGACCATCTCTCTCCTAGATCCACAAAATATAATTTTAAATTCCACCTCCCTAGAGATAAGCAAAAATTCAAAGACTTTCCTCTCTTGGAGTCTTATCACAATCCCCCATAATCTTACCTAATAATCTTCATTAAAGCCTCCACTCTCCATTAATCTTTACATGACACTTGTCCTCTCCCTCTTGCTTAAGAGCACCTCTCAACATGATCCATTGATCTTGTAGAAAGATCTCAACCCTCCATCCATTTGAGCCTCTTTCTATAAATAGAAATTTTCACCCTCCATTAATGATCAAGTTCATTAACTATAACAAGATTATGTTGAAATATCATTAGAGCAATCCATATTTCTAGGTCATTTGGAGCATATCAATAAGCTTAGGGTGCATCCTATTTAGCTCAAGCATGGAGTTTGGAGGTGTTAAGGTATATATTTTATATATTTTTATGCATTATTATTACGTTAATTTATATTATAGCATTTCCATAACCTCATTTTGACATGTCTGATGGGACCCACGGCCTTTTTCTAACATTTTGTTTAATTTTTTCCAAGTTGTGAGTTGTAGGTAATCTCGACGCTTGGCTCTATGAATCAACGCCTCTGTAATGACAAACCACACCTCTATCATTCCTTTCAAAACCTCTGCTATGCTTAACAACACTTTCACAAATAATTTATGCACCTTCACAAAGACATTTGATGCCTTCATCTCATAATTTGCATGTTTTTTATGGGTAAATGCTTTTGACCTGGAGCTATGAACCAGTGAGGTCACAAATGAGGGACCTCATCCCCAATTTAAACATTCAACAATAACACCCCAATGGGGTTTGATCCTTGATGGAAAGAACAACACCACAACACATTAACCAGCATACTATGCTATGATTAGCAGAAATCTATGCTTTTATTTTGCTCAAATTTTTTGAAATTTTTAGGCTAAAATTTGTTTTTTGTTGACAATTTTTGGGTTTTGTCTGTAACCAGTTATTTTTGTAGATTCGGTCTAACTAGTTTGTTGCAAGTTTTTGGAAACTTTGTTGATTTTAGATTCCTATTTTCTTTGGAGTTGTGTGCTTATATTAGGGTTTTAGGCTTGACGTTTTAATCACTAACCCTAGAGGTATATTTGAATAGTTAGGGCATTGCTAATAATTTGTTTTATAGAAGTGTTTAGGTTGTTTAAGTTGTAGACTATGTAGTGGCCTTCTTGGGGTTTCATATCAATCTCTCATATAACCTAAATTTATATAGACTTATTTTCATCTTAGAGTTGTAGGAGCCTTATTTTTACAAAGATTATTTCTTGTTGAACCTCTTGGAACATTTTCACATTCTATCTTTCATCAATTTTTAGTTTATACTTGGCAAAAGGATAAATTATTCATAATTTTACCTTTCAAATGTGGGTTTTTATGAAACTACACCTATTCAAGAAGTTTCAAGGCTTCTACATTGACATTCCACACCTATGCAAAGACTTTGTGTGCTTTTGTTCTATCCTTTGGCACCTCCACAAAGACTTTCAGAGCCTCTATTCTAACCTACAAACACCTTCTTCTAGGAGAACTACACCTCTATAAGGTATATTTTTTGGTTTATTTCTATATTTTGGCACTTTCTTTCTAGTCTACTATACTTTTGTTTAGGCTAACCACACTTCTATGTCACAAAAACACGCTTCTATTGTGGTTTGTTGTATTTTTTACTTTTTGGTTTTTTGAGCTAGCCTTTTGGACTAACAAAAGGTGTAGTTGGTTTATTCATGTCCAAGGTTGAAAATATAAGACTACTAATCTATGGTTTTATAGATTCATTTTGTCCAAATAAATTTTATTTTACACTAATATTAGGAAATAAAGTTAGAATAATGGGTTAAATATTTTCCTCATTTGGAGGATTGCATAGATGTATACTCTCCCTTGTACTTAGTGTGATCTTGAAGATCAAAAATATTTCATTCCTTCATTTTTGTTTTAGATTAGATCTTAGGACTTTGGTATTTTTGTGTGAATGCTTTCCCCTTGCACCTAGTGTGATCTTGGAGATCAAAAACACCTAGCATTGTCCTTCCCTTTAAAAGGCCTACTTATGGATTTCATCACCCCAAGGGATGACCTCAACCACATGTTACTAGTGGGGTATATAAAGAAGGGAGAATAAAATTGTACCCCAACCTAGTCACATCATGTTTATCAAAGCCTTGATGTTTGGGTGATTATAGTACAAGAGGTGTAGGGTTGGTCTGAGCTTCCCACCAAAAGTTCTTGATCCATAGTTGTGATGGACTAGTGTTCATAGTCATGCCTCATGTACCCTTGTGATATTTAGAGGACTCCCTAGAGAGATTGTATAGCCTAGCATAAGACCATTCAACCATTGCTTAATGTAGTGTAAGGTATAGTATTATGCCCAAAGCTACTCACCATATACCCCTCTGAGTAAAGGTAAAAAATCTTTGGGTAAGATCTTAGTACCTCCAAGGAAAGGAAAAAGGTTAGCCCTTGTGCCACTAGATCCATACCTAATGACTCTTGAAAGATAAGTTCTTGGCACTAATCTTGGGATATTAGCCTTTGGATGGTGGGCCTACACTAAGTACACTCTCCCACTTGACTATTTTTTTAGGATTTTGTTAATTTGCTTGATGTTTCTTCATGTGAAAAACCAATAAAATCCATTAATATTTTGTTACCTGAATAGTTTGGTCGGCCATCATGTTTTTTATGTGTATATCTCTTACCAAATCAATCTATCATATTTATATTTTAGAATCATGGGCCTATGTCACATCAAACTACACATTAATTTCTCTTTGACGTACCTACACTCTACCAAATCATTCCTGCACTCTGCAAGGTTGCACCTAGGCTCTGCCAAACCATGTATATGCTCTATAAAGTTGCACTTGCACTCTACCAAACATTGCATGTGCTTTGGAAAGCTATACTTTCACTTTGCCAAACTATGCTTGCATTATGTAAAGCTACACTTGCACTCTACTAAACTGTGCATGTGCTTTTCCAAATCATGTATATGTGCTCTATAAAGTTTCACATGTGCTCTTCCTAACTATGAATGTGATCTACCAAAAGGCATGTATGTGTTTCTCTATAGCACACTTGTGTTCTGACTTGCAATGGTGACCTATAACAATTCCTTACCACATCTTGATTGAAAATTCAAACTTTTATAGTTCTATAACTTACCTTAAATCTATCATTTTGCACCTTCATCACCATCACTCTCCCTGAACATAAAAATCCCCAACCTTCATTACTAATCCATCTTAATCCTCACTTTGGACCATATCATCACCCATCCTACCAAACTAGTTCTAATCATCTCACATTCACTATATTGTGAACCTTTGATATTTATTTTATCATAATTTTATCATCACAACCAAACCTCTTTTTTTATCATTTAGTCATCCCTTAATCTAAATCCCATCCAATACAAAATCAAATTTTTCAAAAAATCTAAATCTAAGTCCTTATATATTTTCCTCTAACTTATGTGTTGCTTAGGAACTTCAAGCCTATCCGAAGTAGCATTTTAAGTTAGCCCTTCATTTTAGATTATCTAGCTTGATAATTTGGCTCCTTTAAGTTAAGTTTTCCAAAAAATACCTTATCCAGTATTTCTTAGGAAATTTCCAATCTTAAGTAAGCAAGGATACATCCAAATCACCTTTGATCCTAAGGATCTAGATTCTTATTTTTTTATGAAAGTTTGGTATTATATCTCTTATCCATAATCATCCACTTCATCAATCAAAAATCATCCCCATCCTAGGTCCTCATTAATCTAAGGTTCCAAAGGTCTCCATTTAATTTCCCATCCATAGCATCCACAATATTATCCCCATAAAAATATTAGGTCCAAATAATCCTTGCATTCCCATCTCTCAAACTCACCAAATCTTCCCATCAAGCATCCACACCCAAAAACTTTCTCTAAAAATTCCACCTCTTGTATGTCAATCACTAGAGCTCAATCTAAAAAGCAAATGGGCTCTCAAGAGAATATCACCATAGAGTATATCACCAACTAACCATCATTCCCCCATGATGAAGTCTATGTGGACCAACCTGAAGACTCTCTTAGGTTGCAAGATTTTTCTCAAGACCCCCACAACCAAGAGATGATGAAGAAAATATTTGAACTTGACAAGGACACCATTTTTATAGATCTATTGATAAAGGAGGAAAAAATTCTACCAACCTTTGACATCTCACAAATTAGGAGACAATACCCTTCTAATATTCCTTCATCCTTCATTCAACCCTTGAATAGAATTTGGGGATCCCAGCCCAACCCCCATCACCCCTCCCACATATCCAATCTTTCATACACGTCTCAACCAGTCCTAGAACAAATCATCCTATACTCAAACATCTCTTCCCAAGTAGGACTCAAAATTCCATCCAAAATCGCATATCAACCTAGTCAACCCACCATACTCATTCAAACATCCATATAACATACTATAACATCCACCAACACTAACTTCATCCAACCACATATATCCCATACTACACATCAACAAATTAATCCTTATACTGATACATCCCTATCAAAAATATCATTTCCATACACCTGTAGCGTCGTAAATTACATCCATGAAAATTTCACATTTTCTACTCCCCTTTAAGTAATTGGACCTAATTGTACACCTAATTTCCTAAATTATGCATTCCATATCCCATTTGAACAATTATCAAGAAAAGCCACTTGGAAAGCTAATTCATCCATTTAATATTTTTCTCCTGAAACTTTGTATCCTATAAAATATGGCCAGAACTAAGTCGCCTTAGGAAATAGTCCTCCTATTTTACCTCCAAAATTTAATATGTCAAATTCGACATTTTATTATTTGAATTTAAAATGTCCAAATCTATTCACCTTTGATGGCACGCTCCTAGCTAGGTTTTAGAGCATTTCTTTATGGCTTATGGAATCATGTATATTTGAGCACCAATAGAAACAAGAAGAGTAGTAGTTAGAGATGAAATTCAACATAAATGAGATAATAATATGTACAAAATAGACTTTAAAATAAATTCTAAACTCGGTTAAACTATGCATAACTGACTACCAAGAAAATAAGTTAACAATTAGCTAACTAAAGCTAACCTTGAAAAACTAGGAAATTAAATTTGACTTTAACATTTTACCTTTTTGCATAGAATGAAATAAATGACAATAAACCAATAGAATTAGAAAAAAAGCTTCTATACTAAGGTTTATAGCCTAGATGATGCCCTATGTAGCAACATCATTCCTCCCAATAATAGTGGCCCACTAGACTCCAATACTTTCAAAACAGAAGAAAAATACAACTTGATTATTGATGGTGAGAGATCTATTGGGCCTAATTCATAAATTAATTTTGTTTAGGAAAAATTTAGGATGTGGTGCAAACCTAGTTGGTTTGATAAATATTTAGTTGAAAAGTAAGTTCAAATCAAACAAAAGTTGAAAATTAGGAACAATATATTGGTAAGATGGCTAATATGAATTTTAGACTCAAATGTTGCCATGTCCCAAATTAAAATAAGTATCAATTTTAATTAATTTTATGAACCCCACAAATTACTTCTCTCAAATATGGAATATCTCAAGATTTCCAGAAAATAAAGTTATCTTAAAATCTGAAATCTTAATTTCTATCAATTTCAAGATAGGGAAAATCGGGTGTTTTCGAAACAACACCAATATGCATAAAATTGGAAATCGAGTGAAGTGCAAATGAGATAGAATGATTTATTATTGAATTTCACATGGATTTTCATTATATTTTTTTTCATATACAAAAAATAATAGCCATGAATAGTTGCAGCAAGTTACACACAAATTTCTAACTGAAAACCCAAAACAATCACTATAATTGGAGCCAACTTTGCACAAACTCACCAGACTTCTCAATTACAAACAACAATAGCAATATGCTTCCTAATAAATATAATAAATGCTTCAATATGCTTCTTACAAAAGAAACTACATTTAGCAACCCAATAACTAGAAGATGCACACCAAATTGGATCCAAATCCTAAATCTAAAAGCCACAACCACACTCTAAACTGAAGCAATTATCACACCACTCACCAACTATCAAATAATTGATCTAGGAAAGAAAATTATATAAAGGAATGACTCGTATACATGGATATATGATACATTCTATAGCCACATAATACCAAAATCCAAAATATGCTCTTAAGGTGACAAACCCTTACCAAACTATTGCTAATAAAATTACCAAACTGAAGAGCATTCAACACAATGGAAAATCTAGATGAAATTGCACTTAGAGACCCTTGGAACCACTATCTCTAAGCCTCAATCCCCTTGGTTTACCAGCCTTCAAGATCTTTTCTTCATTGTTTTACCATCCTCTAAATAATAGCACAACCCATGTGAGAAAACATGCATAGAATGAATTCAATTTGGAAGACCAAACAATTATATATCAAAATCCTTTCCAAAACCAACTTTGGTGTCCAAACCCAAATGCCCAAGGAAAGATATGCTTGCATGCCAAAATTATAGCTCCCACTTGCCAAAAGTGAAGTCACCAAAAACATTCTAATCCCAAACTACCAAATTACAAGTCACTTTCCTTTTTCGAAGAAACCCACTAATATTTAAAATCAAAACTCCCACACCAAGAAGGAAAGTATCTTGTAATTTGCAATTAGTAACTGCTTTTTCTAGTTGTCAAAATCCTCCAGTGAACTCTCAAGAAAAAGTGTCAATTGTCTTGCAAGTACTTGAGTCTTAAAAAGGCAAGTAATAGAAATCTTGGGAAACCTCCAAAACCCATGCCCTCCTTGGTATAAATGATGTTTAATTTTAATTTATTTTTTCACAAAAATCCCTGATTTGAATATTTAAACCATAAAAAAAATATTTCTTGATTAATTTGGTAGTCCTAATTCACTATTTTTAGAAAATTGAACTTACTAAAAATAGTAAATGCTATTTTTAGAAAAGGGGACATGACAAGTCCTCCCTCGCAAATATTTCTTGTCCTCAAGCAATGAAAACTTGGTTGGTTGAGATCTTCTATCCTTTTCCATGTTGCATCTTCAAATTTGGTCAAGTACTCAATGATACCTTGGTTTTTCAGCTTTTCCTCTCTTGTTTCCAAAACTATTTCAAATACCAAATTCTACTTTTTCGCATCATTTGATGGTGGTGACTCAAGAAAAATCATAGTTTGTTGTCTCGCCACTCTCTGGGAACATGGAACATGAAATACATTATGTATTTTATTAACTAGTGGCACATCCAACTTATAAGCTACTTCTTCTTCCTTCCTAAGGACTTCGTATGGTTCATTGAGCCTTTTCGCTCCACATTCCTTCTGGGAAGTTTGATTATATGACTACAACAAATCACTAACCATAAAAACTCTCACTATTCTCTTCCTATATACATACATTTTTTGTTCTAGTGCATGATGTAGATTGTCTTTGAATGACCACAAGATCTCCTAATTTTGTTGAATAAAGTCACTTGTAGTGGAAGTGGGATGGAAGGTGTTATAACAATACTTCCCTAAATGCATCCATTTCACCCAAGCACCATGGTGATGATGTTCCATTGACATATCATCATACTCAAATTGAACTCTTCTCTCTTGGAATCCCAAAAAGAAGACACCATCCAACCCACAAATAACATTCTTGAGAGGTTTGGAATCAATGTCATGGAACATACCTTTCCAAAGTAACTCAAAGAAGACCACATTAGCTAACACACCATCAATCACGATCCTGGTTAAAATATAAGGCATCCTTCTCAACCATAAGACATATTACCCCTCATCACTACCTTAAGTATGAGGCCAATCAATCAAAACCATGTCTCTGAAATCTACCAACTAAGGAATGCTTATGTTGTCACCATCCTGAATCATTACATTAACACTTAACCTCCAAGTGTCAAATGGAAGGCCCTGGGTACACCAAAGAAACCAAACCAATGCAATTTATAGACTATCATCTATAATCATTCATGTCATCTCCATGAAGTAACTACAATGGCCATTGCTCACCAAAGTGGAAGCAATGAAAGAATGAACTTTGTCTAGGAAAATACTTACAACCAACTACCCAAAAATTTTCCAATGCTCAACAAAAATCTGCACATAAAATTTTTATCTCCCTAGCCAACAAAAATATGTAAGGGAAGCAATAACCAAAATGAAATCCAACTAAAAGGCTAGGAGAGATGAGTATGGAAGTAGCAACAAGATCATTCATTATCGTCAAAATACCTCTATTGTCCCATCTCAACCAATAACTATTCAACTGCTAGGTTGAAGAGACCATCCAACTCATCTGCAACTTAGGCTATGAAGTTATGTGCAATCTGATCACAAAGTGGGAAGCAATACTAACAGTGAAGGTTGACCGCCTACTCCAATCTTGTGACAACATCTCATAGCAAGAAATTGCACTTGGGTCTTGAATCCTGCAATCAAGTTCAATCCAATCACTGCAATTGATTAGATCTTCATTACCTAGCTCAAACAAGGGATTATCATGGGTCAAATTAGCATCTATCTCAAATAAAGGATTAACAAAAAATTGAAGATTAGATCCATCCTCTTGTTGGTCCAAACTCCTACTTTTTGAATGTGTCAGATCATACTCCTCGTGGATGCAATCTAGCTCCTTGAACTATTGAGCCTCATAGAGTAGATCAATTTCCTCTAGAAGTACCTCTAGGACACTTTCCAAGGTAATATTTGTATATTTAAGCTTTCTAGTAAGCTCACTAACCTCTTCCCTCAATTGCTTAGTCATGTATAGGGTCTTACCTACAAACTTGTTAGCCATATCTCTATCATGTATCATGCGCAAGTATGCTACTTTTATTTCCTCCATGGTGTCCTTCATTGTTTGAAAATCAACATAGGCAACACTAAGATCATTTTGATCCCTTGGTGCCTTTTAAATGATGCTTTCTACATGCATGTGTGTATTATCCAATCTAGATAAAATTGTCATTTCATTTTCAACAGACACCAAGAATTGTCTTCCACAACTTCCCTCATGCATGTCAAGTTTTTGTGGATCTAATGCACTATTTTTATAATGCATGCAATAATGAAAACATTCTTCATACCTTATAATTCGTTATTTTTGGATTTTGATTGTGTTTGATTTTTTCATCAACATTTTGGATCACATTCAGTGATCCATCATTGGGATGAAAGAGAGCATAAGGAGAAGAATAATGAAAAGATGCAGACCTAGTTTGCTTAAAAGGAATAGGGATGAGAAGATGGGGAGGGGATTGGACACAAAAAACAAACTGGGTCCTTATTTTTGTGTCCAATCCCCTCCCCATCTTCTCATCCCTCTTCCAATTAAGCAAACTTGGTCTGCATCTTGTCATTATTCTTCTCCTTATGCTCTCTTTTATCCTGATGATGGATCACTGAGTGTGATTTGAAATGTTGATGAAAAACTCAAACAAAATCAAAATCTAGAAATAATGAATTACAAGTATTATGGATTATGGAAATCTCATAGCATTAATTCTTATTACCTGTCATCAACCTCATCATGGCTGTCCCAAATCTCATAGACGTCTCTTTTACGAACTTGATGAAAATATGTAGCATCGGGTTGAGGATCCACATCAACAAGGCTATTGTGTCTATACTCATTATCATGGCTTCTATGTTTTTGCTCAAAATAAAAGCTGCTATATCATTGTTCAAAATCAAATCTCTTATGCCTTTTTCTCAAAATCAGCATCAAGCAACAATAAATCAGATTTGTGATCAATATCGTTAACATACCTTGCAAGATTAGCTCCCTCAATACCATCCTCCTCATATGATGAATTAAAAACAACATTGGAGTGAAAAGGAAATTCATACCAAGAGAGATCATCATCACACATATGTTGACACACTTGGATCCCATGTGAAAGAGGTTTGATTTCTTTGATCAAAATATAAGTAGTCACTATGCTCCTCATGAGTAGTTTCCTCTTTGAAAGAGTCATTCTCCATCTTCCTAGGATTCAAATTTTCATCAGCATCTTAAATTCCATAGGATTGGTTTGGAAGCCAACCCCAAGGCCACCTGAAATCTCATCAATGAAATAGGATGAGTGATCATCAAAAATTAATTTGGAGCTATCACCATCTTTGATTTCTCCATGTCCACCATCTGAAAGTGCATCAGAGAACTCATCACTAGTATTTGCTCCACTAGAAACATCAAAGTGGATATTATGCTTGGAATGATTATTGGATGAATCCAAACTAGGATTCAAGGAGCTGTCAATTTATCCTATTCTTCTTGCACAACCTTATCCTCCTTTATTGCATGCATTTCCAAGGATTCATCCTAAATTTTTTATCACACATTCATCATTCTTCAAAGAACTCACTGAATTAGACTCTCCTGCTATGAACTCTTCTAAAACTACCTTCTCTTCAACCTTTTGTTCAAATCTATCAATCAACCTTTGACAAAATTCATCAAAAGAATCTACTTGAATGTGGACTTGGATGTTCATACATTGGTACCACCAATCACAAGAAAATACTTCAAGATGCAAGATCACATACTGAATGACAACTTGCTCTCCATGAAACTAAGTAGGTAACGGTCATGCTTCTCAAATAATCAAGCTCTGACTAAGATCTTGTCTATTCCATCAAAATTTGGAGCTAAATATTTTATGATTTTTCTCCCAAGATCTCTTCCACCAAAATTTGAATGTTTTTTGTAACCCTCGATGGCCATCATGTTCTACATCTGAGTGATATAATCACTGTATGGGACTGAATTTCTAAATCATTCATCTTGATTAACATAAGTTTCTTCAATGGCCGCTAGATCTCTTGCCAAATATTCCATGCGATCTAAAATGGAAATGGATGTAGAAGGATCACCATCAAAAACCATATATTTTAACTCCTCTTTCCTTTTTGCAAAAATATGATCGAACCCTCAAGTTGGCAAGATCGTGGCTCTAATACCACTATAATGTCCCAAATTAAAATAAATCTCAATTTTAATTAATTCTATGAAACCCCACAAATTACTTGTCTCAAATACATGGAATATCTCAAAATTTCCACAAAATAAACTTATCTTAAAATCTAAAATCGTAATTTATATCAAATTCAAGACAGGGCAAATTAGGTGTTCTAGAAACAACACCAATATACATAAAACTGGAAATTAGGTGAAGTGCAAATGAGATAGAATGATTTATTGTTGAATTTCACATGGATTTACATTATATTTGTTTTCATTTATAGCAGATAACAACCATAGAAATTTGCATCAAGTTACACATAGATCTCTAACTGAAAACCCAAAACAATTATTGTAACTAAAGCTAACTTTGCACAGACTCACCACACTTCTCAATAACAAACAAAAACAAAAATATGATTTATAATACATATAAAAAATGATTCAATATGTTGTTTACAATAGCAACTACATTCAACAACCAAATAACTGGAAGATGCACTGAATCCAAAAGCCACAACTACACTCTAAACTGAAGCAATTATCACACCACTTACCAACTATCAAATAACTAATCTAGGAAATCAAATTATATGAAGGAATGCCTCTTATACATTGATATATGTTGTATTCTATAGCCACACAATAATGAAATCCAAAATATACTCTTAAGTTGGCAAACCCTTACCAAACTATTGCTCATAAAATTACCAAACTGGAGAGCATTGGCACAATGGAAATCTCTGGATGAAATTGCACCTGGAGACCCTCGAAACCATTGTCTTTGAGCCACAATCCCCTTGGTTTACCAGCCTCGGAGATCCTTTCTTCATTAGTTTACCGGCCTTTGAAGTATAGCACAATCAGTGTGAGAAAACATGCATAGAATGAATTCAATTTGGAAGAACAATTAATTATATATCAAAATCCTTTCCAAAACCAACTTTGGCACCCAAATCCAAATGACCAAGGAAAGATATTCTTGCATGTCAAAAATGTAGCTCCTACTTGCCAAAAGTGAAGTCACCAAAAACATTCTAATCCCAAACTGCTAAATTACAAGTCACTTACCTTTTTTCCAAGAAACCCACTAATATTTAAAATCAAAACTCCCACACCAAGAAGGAAAGTATCTTGTATCTTGCAATTAGTAACTACCTTTTCCAATTGTGAAAATTATCCTCTAGTGAACTCTCAACAAAAAAATTCAATTGCCTTGCAAGTACTTGAGTCTCAAAAAGGCAAGTAATAGCAATCTTGGGAAACCTCCAAAACCCACACCCTCCTTGGCATAAATGATATATATATATATATATATATATTTATTTATTTATTTATTTATTTATTTATTTATTAATTTATTTATTTATTTCCCAGAAAATCTGATTTCAATATTTAAACCATAAGGAAAATATTTCTTGATTAATTTGGTAGTCCTGATTCACTATTTTTAGAAAATTGAACTTACTAAAAATAGTAAATTATATTTTTAGAAAAGAGGGCATGACAAATGTTGACTCATGGTAGTGGTTGATGAGACCAGCATTCACAACATCATGGATGCCCAAGTATACCAAAAGATCAATTTTAAAATCATTATCAAACACCTACTAAAGAATAGTGTAAGGCCCATAGCTAGGTGGCTTGAACTTATTATGTGCATTGTCTTGGAAATGATGTTTATACAAGTATAACCAAAATATATCCCCAACCTAAAAATGATGAGGGACATGATGATGGTTCATATGTTATTTTGACTTCACTTGATCCTTTTGAATAATATTAACTACTTTACACTAAAGACTATAAATATTGGATGAAGGGGTAGGCCTTATCTTGTTCTTTTTAAATGTGTGTGGTTATTAGAGAAGGAAAAGATAAAGGCAGCTTATGGGGATTCAAATTAAAAAAACCTAGACATCAATAGGTGAATTACCTATAGAAGAGTGAACTACTTAGTTGTAAGTATTCTCAATGTGGGTTAAGAATCAATCCCATATGATATGAGAAGTATAGTGGTAAATCCTCAAATTTTGAACAAGATTGTGATTCACAACTCCGATTTTATCATTTTCCCGAGGATTAAAAGTGGTGGAGAATTTAAGGGAAAACCCTAAAATATTTCATAAGGAATGCTAGAAATTTCCCAAAAATGTGAATCATAATTAGAAACAATTTCATTATGTTGACCAATGTATTTCTAACTAGAATCAAATAATAGGTAAATTAAGTCATGTGCAAACTTATCTTGTGGTAGGGAATGAACTTAACCATTTTTTGAATTAGTTGACAACAACAAAAAAATAATTATGGTGGCAAATAGTCAATAAAAATCCACTAAATAGGCCAATAGAAAATTGTTTTGAAGGGAAAGTAGGAATAATCAAAGGAATACTCAATCCCTAATTTATTTTTATTGGTTTGGAGTGATAATAAATTATGCATTGCTTGAGAAAGTGTAGAACATCTTATTGTATGTGAGGCTGATAGAAGAAATGTTACAATAATAAAGTATTTTTACTTATCAAAATGACCACCAAAGAGAGTACAATGTGCCTCCTTGAGAAGAGAAGTCTAGTGATCAAAAGAGACATAAAGTTTATCTAACTTGTAGAGACGCCATTCCTTGATGTGAAAATCCTAAAAAGGTGCCAAATTGGAATATATAAGGCTAGGGATTTTTATAAGAAGAATCAATATTTTGATCCTACTAAGGTGGCTAAGTCTAAGATGTCAAATGAGAAGTGCTTACAACAATTATGTGATAGAGGACAATGACTCAAACAATCTACAATGGTGTTGGTGTTCCCCTTCTTATATTTGATGACCAAGTGAAACTAATATGAATATGAGGCCCACTTCATATTCCTAGCTTCAATTTTTTTTTTTCACATACATTTTCCCTATTCATATGGTGACTTGTATGACTACCTAAAATGATAGCTATAATCTGTAGGAAAAATAGTAGTTCATAATAATTTCAAAGGCGATGCATTTACTATCTAATAGCTTTTGATGTAAGAGATAAACTATTATAAATATAAGATGGTTGGTACATTATACGATTAGAAACAATATATAATCAACTACTTCACCATCAAAAAGGGAACAAAAGTAATTTCTCTCATAATAATTATTATCAAAATATCTAATATAAATTAACCCTTTATTAATTAAAATAATTATACATTAACTTTTATGCATTAAACACAACCAAATTCTAGTGCACCAACAAAATTAATTAAAACATTATGGAAAGTCAGCTTTACATCTTTGACATGGAAAACAATGTAACATGTGACTAAGAATGCATGAAGGCAATTCTATGAATGGTAGATGGTGTAAACACTTAGAATTAGACTCTTTTGTATGTAAGATAGATACAAAAATATCTATTGAAAAATCTTACTTTTCTATAGTGCAAAATTGCTTACACCGAAAATAAGAATTAACCCCTATATATATTTCATGTAGTGAAAAGTTATATATATATATATATATATATATATATATATATATATATAATTACTGAATGTAGTGAGAAGTTACATTCACAAAGGTTTGGTCACTCCATTATTCTTCTGTCAATGGATTTGAGCAGAAATACATGATTGTATGGTCAAAGATGATTATTATATATCGAACCCAGAAAATGCACCTTTGACTGTATAAGATGTGCCAATTACACAAGCAGGTCCCATTTTTCATCTAGAAGAAAAAGACTTTCAATAATAAATTCAATGTCTTTTAACTGGTGTAACAATTGTGAGCCGTGCATAAAACGTCAGGAAGTTTCCTGGGCGTTGTAATTTTCAACACATTCTACTGATTTTCCAACAAAGTTTCTCTAGAACCTCTACACTACATACTCTTCCTCCGAAACATTTTCCGAAGAGACCGGATAAGCTGAAACTTTAACCCTGCCCCTCTATAAATGCCTTTGCTAGTGTTGCCTTAATCAATCTGCTCTGTTTTATTTATGTTTTGTTGTGCAATTATACTATGGCATTCGATATTGAAGCCTGTGAATTGGCATTAGCCATGAAGAGACCGTTGAAGACGAAGCTTTATGAGCTTCATACCATTTATGAGGAGGAGGAGGAGGAGGAGATTGAAGATACAACATTGTTATCCAGTCATTCACAGCCCACAAGGCATCAATCCCAATTCAGGAGGTTTTCACATACAGCAATGCTCATGGGTGTCATGGTTTCCATGCTTTTTCTTCTGGGTTGTCCTCTTGTCAAAGCAACCACAACCATATTGAATTACAGGGTGTGTGCTCGTTGACGTACAATCTGGTTCCTTCACTGTGGAATGTTATCACTTTTTATATCTTGTACATCACAAAAGGATGGTTCACCACAGAGTCACATAATCCTATCTCTCAATGTCTTTCTATGTCTCTTTTCTCCCCTTATTAAGGGAAAGGCTTGACAAGACTTAGTGTACTTGCTCCTTAAAGGGATAAAAGTATAAAACCTCTCTTTTCATATTTTAGTTTTGTTTTCCTTCATTTTCTTTTAAATGACAAAGAAGTATTTATATTATTTTGTATAATGTTAATAATATATTATGTTTTTAAAAAAGTAGGTGGAAAAGTCATACTTCATAGTTTATATAAGTTTTAGTTTTTAAATAAAATATTCAAAGAGAATTAGAAGATAAGTAGCAAAATTGTTAAGCAATTAGTTATGGGTCCTCAATAGTAGGATGAGGAAGCAAGTCACAATAATCCAGTTTGCCCTAATCACTAGGAAGTCTTTGGCCATTTGAAATAGGCTCCCAACTTGTAAGAGCACCTTATCATTACCATGTTTATTATCAAGGGGTTAACTATCATTCTTGATAGTAGAAATATCTAGAACACTACGAGGAAACTTCTTGTTGTCTATCTAACCAAGAGCACTGGCTCTATCATAAGGCTAAGAAGAAATTGAAAATAAAAGGGAATGTTGAGACTATTGGAAGAAGGAAAAGAAGGAGTTTTGGAAAGTCTATCATTGATGATGTTGGTTGGCAACATGAGCAAAATTGCACCTTCAAGAAGGGTGTTCAAGATATGCAAAACCTGGAGGTTGAAACTGAGTATGTTCTGAAGACTCTGGGTTAGTAGCGGCTGGTCTTTTTGCTGGCTTTTCGGCTGGTTTTTTGTTTGACCCTCCTGGTCTATCACGGGTGGCTGCTGCTTTTTCCGGTATTTTCCTTTCATAGTAGCCTATTTTTTTCTGTTGGACTTTTAGTCCTTTCTCTTTGGTTGTAAACTTGGTGGTTTCGGGTCCCTGTAAAACCCATTTTTCCCTTTATCAAAAACATGAGCAAAATTGCATTATACTGCTTGATCCAGTGTTGTCATTGATGTCAACATTGTTATGATCAGCCTAGTATGATTTGGGAGTGCTACTGAAGACATGTGTACAAAATAAGTTGGTCCAATAAATATGATTGTACAGAAAATTAGCTAAGTACTTCTACTGACTGTTTTGTGGTTCAGTGTGTCCGTTTTTGGGTCCACACTCCACCGCACTAAGTGATCTTGCTATGCACTTTTAACCATGGTTTGAAGTTTATCAAGTTCGGGAAAAATCAAGATTATGTGATGTCTTATGAAATATGTTGGAAGTTGTGTATGACAGAGCTTAGCTCTGTGTATCACAGTTATTTCTCTACTTAGTATATCAATGTGGGAGATTATGCATTTCCTTGAGAAGAATTATTTATGCTGCAGTTCTAAAGATAAACTTATTGATTTCAGCTAAGTGTGAATCTAAAGAAATATTGAGTCTTGAAGTCGCATGTATGGAGAAGTGTATGTATGATTGAAATTTTTGCGATTAGGTCCAATTCCTGGCCGACCTAATACATGATGTGTTGTGAAGACTAAATATATATTGCAGATGTTTGTAGGATGTATTTTAGGTCCATGCCAACCTAAATTATGTATTACACATTTGATTTAAGCTCGAGGATAGTTGTTGAATCGATTATGTAGCCGACAAAGCTATTTTGAGTTATTTTTAGTTATTTTTAGTCACATCCATTTGATATAAGTGTTGTAAAGTGTTTTAAAGAAATTTCACATTTATCTAGGTAGCCTTAATTCATTGTGGCTAAGTGGAGTTATTAACCCCCTTTTTAGGCCTTAATTTTGACACCTCCTCAAGATCTCTCCCGACAATTATAAATTAAATATCAAATTATTTCATTGGAAAAAGTTTAGTCCTCGTAAGCTAAGCTAGGACCCATTTGCCCTTAATGGTGAATGAGTCCTCCCTTAACAAGACCCCCCTTTCTCAATTGATTTGGAATGGGTTTTTGGCCTTCTTTCAGCTCCTCGAAGCTTGGTCCTAGAAACTTAGTCAAGACCCATTCGCCTTTGGTGGTGAATGGGTCCTCCCTTAATGAGACCCTTATTTTTGAATTTCATTTTGGTAGGAATTTAATTATCTTTCTTTCTAGATCTGGTGTTGGCCTTAGTTCTTTGAATTTTGAGGTTAATGTCCTAATTTAGTATTAAAAAAGGGTTAATTCACATTGTTTCTCCTAGCAAGTTTATCAAGCATTCAAGTGATCAAGCATTAGATCATTTCAAGAGCATTCATAAGGCATTTCAAGGAAAATTTCAAAGATTTATTGCAGCAATTAAAGGTCTTATCAATCATGTCAAGGGTTTAATGCATTCATGTGTGTTGAGCTAAGAAGTGAATGTTGCATTAAGGATTCATTTACAAGCATCATCCTACATCCAAGATCTACATTCTTTATGGCCACTCCATGATTGTTTTCAGATTTGCATCACAAGACAAAAACCCAAGATGATATCATAGATACATTATTGAACTTTCATGCTTCATTTCCTTCATTTCATCATTTGGTTTAATTACCTACAAAGGGTTTGAATGAGGAAAATCCCCCATTCACTGACAAATCAACAAGTTTTTCTTGCCCTTGAGTGTGTGATTGCAAATTTAAAAATTCAAGATCAAGTTGAGAAAGATTTGGAGCAAAGTTGTCAAAGTTGCAAAGTTGCAAGAGTTGACATTCAAAGTGCAAGATCACAGAAAGAGCTCTATAGAGCTAACCACAGGCTTCCAAAATTTGGTAACCGGGATTTCAAGAGTGCGGACATCAAGGTATAGGATCTTGTTCAATCATTTTTCTAAAACCCTAAAAGGACACATTCGCCCTTGAAGGCGAATGAGTCCTCCATAGCTCAAAAATGACAAATTTTTGGCCAAGTCCATACCTTTTTATGCTCTAAAAGCACCCCTCATAGACCTGCTATAACAATTACGTTACATTTCTGGTTGTTATTAGCAACTTATTTTTGCATATTTGAAGTGATTTTGGGCTTGGAAAATAAGTGATCCATCTCATTTGCACACACATTTGGGGAAGATCCTATTTTCCACCATTTCAAGTATCTATAATTTCATTCAAAACCTATTCAACCAAAATAATTAAAAGTGAAGTGGTTTTCTCTAAAATATAAAAATTAGAGTCCGATAATATAGAGGTATGGCCCCATTCTAGAATGAGGTAGAACATTGCCCCCCACTTTTAAATTAATGTAATGTTATGAATTTTGATTTGATTTTCACACCATTACATTTCCAAAAAAAATCACAAAAATCATTTGATGGCCTAAAAAATTACTATGTCATAAATAGGATCATGCTTCACAAATAACCTACATATTACTTTAAAGAATTGATGTTAAATAATAGAAAATGGGCATTTGTAATTTTTGAAGGTGGCCCAAGAGCTATATTTGATGATGAGAGGTCATCTACTTCAAAGAGGCACCTTGAGGATGAGGATTTCTATGTTTTGCAGAGAGAAATATAAGGTGCAATACGAGGGGTGAACCTACTTCAAGGAATGTTTTGTTTATAATGCAATGTAGGACAAGTGGTAAATGATGTGACGTGGTGGTAGATAGCAATAGCATAGACAACTTGTGTCTATGGAAATGGCTTACAAGTTGGGGCTAAGGAGGATGAAGCATCCATGTTGGTTCTAACTTGGCTAGTTGTATTAGGGAGACTATTTTTTTGTGGGGGAACAATGTTGGGTGAGGACGATGAAGAATACTATTATGATATGTTGTGTGAAATTTCATTAATGGGTGTTCCATTTTCTATTAAGGAAGCAATGGTAGTTTCATAGAGATGCAATGCATGATGGAAGATCTAACACATATCACATTGAAGGGTAACCAAAAGCATAAGTTGATGCCACTAAGGGAAAGTGAGGGATAAATTTATAAGACAATGGGAGCATGCATTAGGGAGGATTGATTCTAAATATGTGTGGCATTATTGAAATAGGTACCATAGCACTGCAAATGCAAAATAATTAGAACACAAATTTGTTAGTGAACAAGGAGGATATCAAAAGGAAGAAATATAGAGAATAAGATATATGAACAAGAGGATGAGGATTTGTGTTGATGAATTTGTGGCCAAACAAAAAGATATGTCATAAATAATCAATAGCCATTCTACTCCTTATCTTTACAAAAATTAATAATAAATAATTATGATTTTCATTTAAAAGAAAAATGGCATTGAAAAAACAAAACATTCAATGAAAGACAAAGGTCTCAATCTCCTCTTAGGAGACCTGTCTCTATTTCTCCACCTGCAAGACAAAGATCTAGGTCTCCTATTTTTGTTACAAAGGAACCTAGGAACTCTGACCAGTCTATTATACTTGCTAATCGGTTTGAGGTTTTTCCACAATTGGAAGACCTCTCTAACCCTGCCTAATTATGAAGTTTAAAACTCTTTCTTGGAATGTGAGAGGGCTATCCCTCCCTCACTGCAAGTTTGAGGTTAAGGATGTTATTTTCAAATGGAAACCAGACATTTTTTTTCTTTCGGAAGTCAAGATTAATGGCTCTCGTCTCTCCTCTTCTCTATCTAACATTTGGAAGAATGCAACCTTTTTCCATACGTTGCATAGAGATGGTAGGGGCAGGGTAGTGATTGGTCTTGCTTCATGGATTAATAGGTTTTTTATTGATAAAGGGGAGGATCCATCGCACAATTGTGTGTGGATTCTTCTGTTTATCAATGGCCAACCTATTGGTTTTTGTTCAATTTATGCTCCTGACATAGCTAAAGAAAGATGTGAATTATGGGATTGGATGTCTAGACATCTCCCCCAAGCTGATTGGGTTATTGGAGGATACTTCAATATGGTGGAACATCATTCAAATCGTAGTTGGGTTAATCATTTAAAGCTAAGTAATGATGAGTTTGATAAATGGTTATTTTGTCATAACTCGGTGGGGATTATAGATCCTTTTTTTTAAATCAAGTCATCAAAACTGTTGGTATACTTGGACTAATTGTAGGTGAGGTGTTGATATAAAGCTTAGCAAATTGGACAGGTTTTATATCTCTCCTAACATCCAAGTTATGCAAGACCCTATGGGGAACAATGTGAAAGTTGACTATTCAACTACTCTTTCTGATCATTTTCCAATCTTTTGTGTCCTTACAAGGGACAAGATTGAAGAAGTGGACTCACAATTGCCTTTTAAACTTAATACTTCACACCTTAAAATTCCTTCTTGCATTGATGCTTTGGTCGGCATTTGGAACTCTATTCCTAAGCCAAAAGAAGGTGAATCTTATAGGATCTGGTGGTAGGTTGCTATCTCTAAATGTACTAATTTCTTACGATCCTTTGGTAAGAGACTTGCATGGCAGTGTCGATGTAAAGAAAAATCCTTACAAGGGAAGTTAGAGCGATATAGGAGAATGTCGAATTCAAACCCAAAAGATATTTCTATTCAGACTTATATAGCTTCTCTTGAAACTTAGTTGCACAAGTTGGATATGTATAGGGGACAAGGTGCTAAAATAAGGGCTAGATTACATTGGTTTCAAGAAGGAAATAGAGGCTCTAAGTGCTTCTTTAAATATCTTAACTATAAACACAAAAAAGAACATATAGGCCCTATACACAATGAAAATGGAAGGATTTACACCACTTTAGAAGAGATCATAAATGTGTTCCAAGATTTCTATGAAAAGGTTTTTAGAGAAGAACACAATTGGAAAGATGCTCAACTAGTATTAGAAGATATCTTAAAAGGAGTCATTCCTAGAAAGGAGGACCTAGATTATAGTCAATTTCTTGATCGTGATCTTTCCATGGAAGATTTGGAACATGTTGTTTTCTCTATGGCCCCTAATAAAAGTCCAAGAATTGATAGGTTATCGATTGAATTTTATCAAGCTTTATGGCCTCATATTAAAGAAGACTGTTATCTTGTTTATTTGGAAGCTATCAATCATGGGACATTGGGGCCAGATATTAATAAGGGTTTAATCAAGTTGCTTCCAAAAGGGAAAAATACAGACCTTATTGCCAGATGGCGGCCTATTACATTGCTTAACACTTCCTATAAAATTATTGCTAAAGCTCTCACTACTAGGATCAAACCAGTGGCTAAAATGATTGTTAGACCAGAGAAAACAGGATTCCTAGGTGGTAGATTTATCCTTGATAACTTAATATTGGCCTGGGAAACAAGTGAATGGGCTCAGCAATCACAACAAAATGCTTTGTTGGTTAAGCTTGACTTTGATAAGGCTTATGATAGAATGTGATGGAGCTTCATTATCAAGATGTTGCATTGGCTGGGTTTCGGTCCCAAAATATGTAAGCATGTGTAGATGCTCTTTAATGATGCAAATGCTCAGTTGTTGATCAATAATTCTATGTCTAGCACGTTTCCTTTGGAACGCTCAATCAGACAGGGCTGCCCTTTATCTCCATTTCTTTATGTTTTAGTTGTTGATTCTCTTGGTTATTTGTTGCAAAAATATAATCAAATGAATTTGATTAAAGGAATTTCCATCCCCAACAATGCGGTTGTTATAAACTCGCACTTTGTTGGTGATAGCTTGCTATTTATCCAAAATTCTGAAACAGAAATCAGCAATGTTATGCAGGCTCTAAATTTTTATTGTGAAGTTTCAGGTTCTAAATTGGCTCATCATAAAACTAAATTTATTATGACTCAATCTGATCCTCCTCCAAAATGGATTCCTAAAGATTGGAAGCAAATTAGACATGGGAAGATTACACAATACCTTAGTATTCCTTTCAGTTTTGGGGTTTCACTCCATGATATGTGGAATTGGTTTATCACTAAATTGAAAAATTAAATCTATAATTGGGGAAATAGATTTCTTTCATTAGCTGGTAAATTACAGGTGACAAACTGGATATTCTTGCCTTCCCATGTTTATTATTCCTCATGTTGGATGCCTTCTAAAAAGGGTTATGAAGACCTAAATAAGCTAATTTGGCAATTCTTGTGGACTAATTGGGAAGGTAAAATGGGATATAGGGCATCCTCTTGGTTGCATTGCTTACAACCTAAGTCCAAAGGGGGGTTGGGCCTTATAGACCCCGGGACACAAGGGATTTGTCTAGTTGTTAAGTGGATTATAAGAGTTATGTCAAGGGAGGAACAATGGAAAGTTTTAGTGCAGCATCGTATTTCACTTGCAATGATGAATAATAAATGGCAGAATGTGGGATGGATGGATAAGATTCTACTTGCTCCTTTCTTTCGGGTTAGAGCATCATTCCCATTGCAATCTATTTGGAAGACTTGGCAATAGGTCTGTAAGTTTTTAAATTAGAAAAAAGACTCTTTGCAACATGGTTTCAACTTTGCTACTTCATCTATCTGGTGGAATAAGTTGGTTCTATATCACGGGAAACCACTTGCAGTCACTTTTCCTAAACAACCTCATTATCTTTTTAGTAAAGGGGTGAAACAATTTGGTGATATTTGGGATTGTAATGCCCTTGATTGGGCTGCTTGGCAAGATTCAAAGCAAAATTTCAATTTACATAATAGATATAAAGGTTTCATGGTCTTTGTGAAATCGCTAGTCCCTATTGAACTCCTCATGAAAATCTACACTCCTTTGCACTGCAACTTCTTCAAGGATTGGGTGTGGCTTGATAAATATCCTTTCTTATGGTTCCCTTTGAAGAAGTTATATTTCAAGCTTCTTCCGGGTATGAAACTGAATCCAAGACTTAATAGAAAATGGAATTGTAAGTTTAGTGAAATAAAATGGAGAATGTTAAGTGCTCAGATTTGGAAGTCCAAGACGGCAACAAATGCTCAATTGTTGGCCTGGAAAATTCTACACCATAACCTGCCAGTTGGGGATAGAATAAAATATTTAAGATTACAAGCAGCCAAGTGTCCTTTCTATCAGCACAATGAAAGCTTAAAACATATCTTTTGGGACTGTCCACGTACAAAAAGAAAATGGAAGAGTATTTTTTATCATTTTCTTGTTGTTTTTTAACATGTCTTACGCTGGAAAGAAGCAATCTTTGGTATTGGACTGCATAAAAACATAATTGTTGATTCTATGAGGCAGTGTATTTTATTACATGTTTGGAAAAGTAGATGTTCATCAATTATATTTTCTAAGCACATTTTTCATTCAAAAATAGATATTCTAAAGTTTTACTGTGACATCATGTTTCAATTCACTTTTCTTTATTCTCAGCTGAAGAGGGAGCGCACAAAAGATTCAGATTTCAGTAAGCATTTGGAGGATATCAAACCCCAATTTTTCCAACTACATCAAGGGGAGCTTTGTTGTGCCAGGAAATTGCAAGTCATGTTTAAATTTAGTGTGTAATGGTGGCATTTGTTTGCTGCTTACTGATTTTGTAAATGTGCATTTCTTTAGTTCTGTTACAGACTTGTTTCTTAGTGGGCATTAAGCTTGTTGCTTCTGGATGTACAATTGAGACATTGTAAATTCTTAGTGTTGTTGGTGGTTTTTCTTTTTAACAGTCTCCTTTTGGAGCTACTTTTTTTATTCATTGTAATTCTTCTCAACTTATTCAATAGAAAAAAAAGCTCATTTGTAAAGTCAAAACATATCCAAACTTGACCATGAGTCGCGTATAACACCTAAATTTATTTCATTGCAAAGAAGCTACTTCCTAGGCATTACGATTTTCAACCTAATCTATTGGTTTTCTAATAAAGTGTGTCTAGAACCTTACCTAGTCAACCACTACCCCTCATACTCTTCTCTGAAACATTTTCCCAATAGACTAGAAAAGCTAAAACTTTGATCCCATTTTTCATATACCTCTCTATAAATATCTTGTTAGTAGTGTTACCTTAATCAATCAATTTGCTCTATTTGTTGAAAACATTAGCCTTTCTCTTGTAATTTTTACAATTATAGCATGGCATTGGATATTGCACCATGGAAATTGGCATTAGCGATGAAGAGACCGTTAAAGATACAACTTTATGAACTTCATACCATTTATGAGGAGGATGATATTGAAGTTATAGAAGTTTTATCTAGTGATTCAGAAGTTAGCAGGCATAAATCCCAATTTGAGAGGTTTCCATACATAGCAATAGTGTTATGGTGTATTTGCTTTTCCTCGTGGGTCGTCCTCTTGGCAAAGCAAGCATGCTCATATTGAATTAGAAGGTTTTTGCGGATTGATGTACAAAGAAGGAATCTGTCAAGATTTGTTTCAATGGGGTTTGCTCACTATGAAATGCAATCACTTTTATATCTTGTGTTGTAAAATTTTCATCAAGATAAAAGGAAATTTATAATTGAAAAACTAGAAGACTTGATAGTTCCATTTTCTGGTACATATAGGGGGAAGACTCCAGTTATCAGTTATTGTTCATGTTCTAATTATTGTTCATCGATACATACTAATTAAAAGTCCACTAAAAAAATTCAAATACACTAATAGTTGTCCACTTTATACCGAGTAGTTACAAAAAAAAAGTACTTAATTAGAGAAGTTGTGCAAATTTATTAGTACCAATAGTGCACGGGGCATTTGTGCATATGTATTGGATCAATTGTGCAAATTTTATGGTGGTCAAAGCGAATAGTTATCAAGTTAAGTAGAGAATATGCATTTGACGTCAACTTGAAACGACCACTTTTTGACCTTTGTGTACATAACTAATCCTCCCATGTTCATTGTAACTATCCAAAAGTTGAAACAATAGCTATAAGCTCTTAAGTCGCATACAAAGAAACCCAAAAAAAAAATTGTTGAAATCTGACATACCATTTAGGAGCTTAGCTATAATGGCTATAAGGGAAAGCTTCTTTATAATTTATTTGGAACATGTGTTATAAATATATTGTCGTGGTGTTGAATTCAATTCATTTGAAGTATATACATTAATTTATATTTAGATTTATTGAAGTTAATTTTTTTCATAATGGACTTCTTATACTCATTTCTCCATGTTTATTTATACTTTCGTCTTATAATATTTGGAACGTGCGTTCCATAATATATTGTTATAGTGTTGAATTCAATTCATTTAGTATTTAATTAAATTCATATTTGAAATTTTATTAACTAAATATTTGTATATACCTTTTGTTTAATTAAGAGTGGTCTACACCTTTAAGTCACTTGTTAGTTTGAGTTAGGCCACATGAAATGAAACAATTTGTGGAATATAGTCTATGACACATACTTGTCTATAGAAAAATCAAATTTTATTTTTCAATTTCTAAATCTAACCCTATTTGTTATTCAACCAACCTAGCCACCAAAAAAATATTGAATTCAATGACTAAGGAATGTATTTATATGCATGCTAATGTTATTCACAATCAATTGGAAATTTAAAAATAGAGTTGAAAGTACACATAAGTTATATTTAATTCACAAGCATTGTAAAATTATATCTTTAAATTTTAGAAATTTCAATCACACTTCGTGTATCTATATTATTTTAGGTTTGCACCAAGGGTAGATATTATGTTTAAGGATGAATGGACTATTGGGAAGCTATGTGTTGAATCACATGGAAATTATCCATAATTGGATCATTAGAATTCATAAGTTAGTTATTATGTTTCAATGACACATTTCACATGGTTTCAGATTTTGTGTCATCTTGAGGATAGCATAGACTATTTGAGAAGTTGGAGAAAGGTATAAATATGATATTTTAAGAAAATTGAAAGAAAGTAGAGAAGAATAAGGAAAATACGAGAGTGATAGTAAGGCAATACAAGGAGAGTAAGGACTAAGAGGTGTGCAAGACAAGGAGTATGATGTGGAGTACAAGTAGGAGAGTGGGTCATGTAAGGATCTCATATGTGTTATCTTGTAGCCCATGTGGTAAGTTTGGAAGCAATATTCAAGGTTATGTGTTTAAGTATGTGAAACTAATAAAAAGGAGATCTTTTGGAGGCTAGATTTTTCCTTATCGAGGGTTTACCTAAGGTAAATCTAGTATCATTTTTTGTGTGTATTTATGCTTTTGAGTAATTATTTGTGTGGGATGCATGACTATACAATCCTACTTGGGACCCTTTGATAATGATTACATTAGATATTGAGCAACATATTACTTACATATACACTATTAGATACATAGTCTTTACAATATAAAGATACAAATTACAAACAACATGTGACTTAAACTAATAATTGATTTTCCATTTCTTTATAATGCCTTCAACACATTGTAAAGCTACAAGCATGCCTTCCTTTCTATCATCATTAAAATATTACCTTCTTTATGACTAAACTATTACATTTTTTTGTTTCCATTTGATATGATATAAATTATGTACATCTACTAAAACAATTTTTAGTTGCTAAAATTAGAGAACACTTTCTAGTTGTAACAACAATATGACAAAATCTTTTAATTTTTTAATTAAGATTTCAATTTGATTTATTCATCCAATCTCACTGTTTTGTTCATTACAAAAAATTTCATGCATTTTTATAATATTCAATTATAGTACCAAATAATCAAATAATTATTCTCCTCTTTGGAATCAAAACTAAAATTACAAAGTAAAGACTAATTAGTACATAAAACTTATTTGTTATTGAGTTAAAATCAAAATCTAGTGTAAAGTAATCTTACACATTCCTAAAAAATTGAAAAAACAATTTCTTTATTGACAAGGTTGTCCATTCTACTTATATATTATTCGTCAAGAATCAAAAAGTCAATAACAATTCCACACTTCATTTTTACAAAAATTATAACTATTTATACCATTTCTACTGACGGAACTTTATCTTTGACCATTAAATTAAATTTAATTTAAAAATAAAATTATCATAAAAAAATTTCCAACAAATACACTCTTCTATTATAAATAATAATAATAATACCATCATAGAATGTTCTGAAACAACCATTGAAAGCGCATTTGTAACGTACAAACACATCTAAGCTTGACCGTGACCTGCGAATAACGCGTAAATTTTACATCATCGCAAAAAAGAAGCTTCCTAGGTGTTGCGATTTTCAACCAAATCTACCGATTTTCCAATAAAGTGTATCTAGATTCTAGAACCTTATCTATTCACGCACTATCCCTCACAGTCTTCTCTCAGACATTTTCCCAAGCTAAAACTTTGATCCAATTTCTCATATACCTCTCTATAAATATCTTGTTGCTAGTTTTGCCTTAATCAATCAATCTGCTCTGTTTGTTGAATACATTAGCCTTTCTTTTCTCATTTCTTGCAATTATAGCATGGCATTAGATATTGCACCGTGGAAATTGGCATTAACGATGAAGAGACCGTTAAAGACACAACTTTATGATCTTCATACCATTTATGAGGAGGAAGAGGAGGAGAATATTGAAGATATAACATTTTTATCCAGTGATTCAGAAGATAGCAAGCATAAATCCCACTTGGAGACGTTTTCATATATGGCAATACTCGTGGGTGTCATGGTTTCTTTGCTTTTCCTGGTGGGTCGTCCTCTTGCCAAAGCAACCATGCTCATATTGAATTAAAGGGTTTTGTGCGCGTTGATGAACAAAACAAGGAATCTGTCAAGATTAATTGCTTCTATGAAATCCAATCACTTTTTATATCTTGTGTTGTAAAATTATCATCAATGGTGTGTAATTGAGCTCTAAATCTTTGGAAAAAATTGTTTACTCGATAAAGGGGAATTCACAATTGAAAAACCGGACTGGCACAAGCATATTATTATTTATGTATATCTCTAACCATCTTCTAACGTTTATGTATCTTTTTTTTCCTTTATAAGGGAAAGTCTTATCAGGCCTCCTTATACTCGCTCCTTCATTCTCAATTATATGTTTGTCTTACAATATTTGGAACATGTGTAATGAATATATTGTCGTGATGTTGAATTGTATATGCATTAATTTATATTCTAAATTTTAATACCAGGTTTATTATACTAGTTTCTCTGTGTTCATTTAGACTTTTGTTTTATAATATTTACATCAAAGGCATTTCTTATATGAATTCAATCAACTGACTTCTATTATCAATGGTTTAGAATGTGTTAGAATGATGCAAGACCATTGAGAAAGATCTAGCCATAAAAATAATAGTTATATCAAAAAAAGCTTTTTTTTAAGAAATCAAATCTAAACTAGCAATCGCACCTTGGTGTGCAATGGGTACACCAAAGAAGTGTGGAAGGTCAATTAGAGAATTTTTTGGTCTATTTTTACATACATTTGTGTAGTATATATGAGGTCAATTGGTAGGCCATTTAGAAAATGATGTTGTTTACATGCAACAAAGGTCTCAATGGAGAAGTGATAGCTTCAAATCAACTATGCATTTGCTTACAAGGATCCAAACACAACTAAAACAAAACCTCTGAATTAGGAAGATAATAAGGCTCCATTACCAATAGGCTCATGTTATGTTTGCAATACCTAGAGAAAGGGAGAGAACGGTACATATGGGGATAGAAAGAGGGAGAGATATACCTGGGGAAGAGAGAGAGAGAGAGAGAGAGAGAGAGAGATGGAAATGGAGAGGGAGAGGGAGAGGAGGGAGAGATTAAGAGAGAGGACAAAGGGATAGATAGAGATGGAAGAGATTTAAATATATACAGAGGGGGAGAGAAGGAGAGAATGAGAGAGGGAGAGATAGAAATATACAGATAGAGATAGGAATTGATATATAGAGAAGGATAGATAGAGGGAAATATATATGGGTAGAGAGAGATGGATAGATAATGAGATAGAGATAGAGGGAGATATATAAATTTAAATATGAAGAGATAGAGATAGAGATAGGGATAGAGATAGGGAGAGTGAAACAAAGAGTGTGTGTGTGTATGAGTAAGAGAGAGATATGGAAAGAGATAGAGAGGGAGATAGATATGTATAAATAGATAGGGAGGGAGACAAATGGATTGAGAGATAGAGATAGGAGAGAGAAGTAGAGATATATAGAAAGATGAAGTGGTAGGGAGAGGGAGAGAGGGAGAGATAGGGATATAAAGGAGAGATAGAGAGATAAATATATCTTAGGAAAGATAGAGAGGGTGAGAGAGAGAGAAACACAAAAAAAAAGAGAGATAAATATATAAAGGGAGAGATGGAAGGAGAGAGAGAGAGAGAGAGAGGCGGACAATGAAAGAGGGGGAGACAAAGAGAGAAATATAAAGATATAGAACGTGATTTATAGAGAGAGGTAGAGAGGGATATATATAAAGAGAGAGTAAGAGAGATGGAGGGAGAGATGGAGTAAATAAGAGAGAGATAGAGATAATGAGATATAAATAGAGAGGGAGAGGGAGATATGAGAAGATAAAAATAGAGGGGGCAAGAGTGATAGATAAAGGAGGTGAAAGACAATTAATAAAGGGAGAGAGATAGAGAGAGGGGGGAGATAGAGATAGAGATAGAGATAGGGAGGGAGAAACAATGCGTGTGTGAGAGAGAGTGAAATAAATATAGAGATAGGGATGGGGAAGGAGAAACAAGGAGTGTGTGTGTTTGAGTGAGAGATTGAAATAGATATAGAGAGGGAGAGAGATTAATAGATAGAAAGGGAGGGAGAGAGGGAGAGAAATAGAGAGAGGATAGTGAAGTTGAGAGATATAGAAAGAGAGCATGATAAGAAGAGAGGGAGAGAGGGATAAATATGGATAGAAAGAGGGAGAGATAGAGAAATATATATAGTGGGAAAGATAGAGGGGACAGAGAGGTAAGAAGAGGTAAGGAGATAGAGATAGGGATAGAGATGCAGAGGAAGATAGAGATGGAGATGGAGATGGAAATGGAGAGAGAGAGAGAGAGAGAAGGAGAAGGAGAAATAGAGATAGAAAGAGGGAGATACAAAGAGAGGGTGAGAGAATGAGAGAGGAAGAGATGGAGGGATAGAAAGACAGAGATAGGAAGTTATATAGAGAGAGGTAGAGAGAGGGAGATATATAGAGAGAGGTAGGGAGAGGTATATATAGGGAGATATATATATATAGAGATATTTTTATATCTCTATCTCCCTCTTTATATTTATATTTTTATTATCTCTCAATCTCTCTCTTCCTCTCTCTCCCCTATTTATCTCTATATTTGTCTTCCCTTCTCTCTTCATTTATATATCTTCCTCTCATTTCTTCACCCTATCTATAAACCCCTCTCCATGTCTTTCTCCCCTTACTATTTTTTGCTATCCCTATTTATATCTCCCTCTCTCCCCCCCTTTCCATCTTTATCTCTCGACCTCTATATATATCTTTTCCTCATATTTCACTTTATCTCTCTATCTCTCTCTTTATGCAACAATATCTATCTATGTCTCTCCTCTTCTCTCTTTTCCTCTCTCTTTCTTTATCTCTCTTCCTATATCTATCTCTTTGTCTCTCCATATTAATTCCTTTATATCTATACCTCTATTTTTGTATCTCTATCTCTCTTTTTATCTCTTTGTATCTCTTTGTCTCCCTCTTTATTTCTCTATTTCTCTCTCTTATTTTCTCTTTTTCTCTCTATCTATTTTCCTCCTAAGTATGCAATGGGTACACTAAAGAGGCTTTCAAGGTGAATTATCATATCCTTAATCAAATCTCATGCTACCTTGAGAATAACTCCATAGGGATGTGCTATCCTTGGATTGTTGACATGAAACAACTAATCAAAAGTTACCTTCTCTCTCTCACTCTATAAATTTTAATTTATATATTTTAAGTTTGAAATTCATTATATTACATAAATTATAACAAAAATCCAAAATATAATTATTCTATAATAATTAAAGTTTTAATAAGATAGGGCAGGGTAGATGGGAGGCATCATGAGGGTGGTTGCGGGTTGTGCAGGTTAGAGCCTGTCGGCCGAAGACCTTTTCTCTTTGCATTTTTTCATTGTTGTGGTGTGTTTGTTAGCTAATTCGAGGGGTGTGCTTTGGCTAGGTATCTCCTTTGTTTCCTGTCGGGGGGTTATCTAGAGGATTTTTTGGGGGTTTGTGTTGTCTATTTTCAGTTACAAGTATGGCTACATGTGTAGCTTTGGGTTCTAAGAAAAAAATTTCTTTTAGTGAGGTTGTTTTGAGGTTTGTTCCTCCCCCATCCACCTATGCAAACACAGTCAATTTTTTAAACAATTTTGTGCATGGTGATGGCTCAGCCCAGTCGAGGAGCCAGGAGGATCCCAAAAGTGAATGGATGCTTAGAGAGAAGCATCTCCTATCCAGTTTTAGTGATTCATTAAGATTCGATAGCGAAGGATGTAAGCTACCTATGTAACCATGCTCTTATTTACAAGTTTATGGGAACTTTGGTTTCACTCCCATTCTTGGATTTGTGGACTCGCCACACTTGGCACCCGGAGGAGATATGGAGGTGATGTTGGCTATAAATAATTATTGTATTGTGGTGTTTTCTTTCCTAGTGGATCACAATAAGGCCTATGAGGGAGGGACATATTTTTACAATCAAGTGGGCCTATTTATTAAACCCTGGCATATTGGGTTTAATCCTTATGAGGAGCTTGTGTCAAAATTTCCTATGTGGGTTTGGCTACTGTGGTTTTCCTTCAAATTTTGGTGAAATGACATCTTGCATATGATTGTGCTTTTGCTTGGAAATCCAATAGGCATGTCACAACAAATTTTGGATAAGAATTTAATTTCCTACACTCACATTTGTATTGAAATTGACTTAAATAACCCTTTTCCAAACTCTCTAGAAATTTATATTGGAGACACTATGTGGATACAACAGCTAGATTATGAAGCTCTTCCTTTCTGATGTTGAATCGTTCATGAGTACAAACACCTAAAAAGGAAGTTTCCTTAGGCTAACCCTTCGGGGAAGGATAATCATAGTGCTTCAACCAAAGCTCTGTCCTAGGTTGAGCAAGCAAATGACAAAGGGAAAGCTCCGATATCAAAAGGGGTAGCAGATGCAAAGGAGTTTATTTGTGTAAAATCCTAAATTAGAGGAAGGAGCCTAAAGCACTCTCACAAAGGAAAGTAGGTGGATGATTCCTATAACTAATTCGAGGCCTTGAAGGATTTTGACTTGCTAGAGGGGAACCTATGTATTATACTCTTGGGAGATTCTCCTTTAAGCGAAGAGAAATTGGCTGAAATGACAAATTTCAACCTAATTAGGCAGATGTCTGAGTAGCCAGAGTTTAAGATGGCTACAAATCAAGCACAGGTGGTGCCTTGTGTACTAGAGCTAGTTGAGGGTTTAGATTTGGTCGTGGTTTCATTTGGGCATAATGTTGATTTGAGGCTAGAAGAGGAGGTTTCTCCCCCTAGGAAAGGCAGTAAGTTTTTGCCTCCATTAGGATTGTAGCAAAAGAACTTTGAAAAAGGGGTCTTGGAGAAGCCTTCCAAAGTAGAGAGGAAAAAGGACTAGGATAAAATAAAGTTAATTGGTACGAAAACTTGGTGGAATCAGGGTCAGTTAAGCCTATTGACTCCCATTTTTCTAACTCTCGAAAATTATAGTTATGTCTTGGAATGCAAGAGGTTTGAACAAGATCCCTAGATAAAAGGTTGTTCATGAGTTAATTAAAGTGCATTCTCTTGATGTTTTGTTTATTCAAGAATCTAAGGTGTTGTTTGATGAAATGTTTTGTATCACTTCTAAGCTATGGAGTAGAGGCCAGTGTCAATGTATTGGGGCACTTGGCAGGGCATGTGGGCTAATGAGCCTTTGGGATCCGTGGAAGGTGACTCCTTTCTAGTGGGTGTCTAGTAGATATTCTTTAACAATGGTTGCTTCTAGTTTTGTTTTCGGGGAGGTGTTCCTCCTTACTAATGTTTATGCCCCTATGGACTTACCTAGAAAATCCAATCTTTGGACACACATTCAATAGGTGAGATCTCTGAACCCTCAGCTCCCTTGGATTTTGGTGGGAGATTTCAATGCCATTATTAGTCTAGAGGAAAAGTGGGGGGTGTGGCAACCCTAGGTTGGAAGCCTCTTCTATTATTTTAAGGGATAACATTCATTTGTTAAATCTAGTTGATATCAAGCATGGTAATGGTTTCCTTTTTTAGGAAATATCTTGGGCACCCAAATCCCATGCCTAAAAAGAGGAATATTACATGTGAAGTAAGTAACTTCTACCTTCAGTTACCCCATGCAAGCTTCCATGTGTTGAATGAAGTCTTGCAACTTAATTTTCCAAAAATGTTCTAAAATAACTCATCCCAATTTCCAACGCCCATTTGGACCCATGATAATAAAATTAAAATATATATTAATTTTTTCCCCAAACATAATTTTATAAATTTATCTTGATAATCTAATTTACCCAATTTATCTGCAAGTCCTGACTGGCTATTTTGAAAATTGATTTTACTAAAAATAGTAATTGCTATTTTTAGAAAAAAGGGATGTTACAAGTCCTCCCTCCTAAATATTTCTTTCCCTCAAGAAATTACAAACATAATTCTCTAGAAACCTTATGCCAAAATGATATATTATTCCAAATTACATATTAAGCTTTGATCCTGTTCTTGTGAAGAGTTGCACTCTTTGCCAAAGAATATTGTACCAAAATGAGAACTCGCATGAGCCTTTGTTACAATTCACTATGAATCCAAAAACAACATCTATGTAATCTAATCTCTTGGATGTGTAAGTAATTGATGCATTCATTATCATACTCCAATCGAAACATATCTTCCCACAAAGGTTTAATAAACTTGCCAAATGCACTAGTGTAAGATGAGACAAACTTGTAACTCCTGAAACTTCTCCCAATGATACAAATATAAATTTTTTTTCTTGTAGAACTGATATAGGTTATAATGCACTCTCCATTATGGAAAATATGAATTTTGGAAATAGTTATTTCTCTTACCTTCACAATGCTAAAATATTCAATGCAAGAATATGTAACAAAGAGCCCATACCTTACCTCATCTTATGAATTATTGATTTCAGCTTCATGGACTAATCTAAAGCATAAAAAAATATTGTAGAGGAGTGGAAAATAACATCATACAACAAAAATATTCACAACACCATTCTCCCAAGTCTGAATTTGTAAACAACAACCCATCTAAATAGAAGTTGATGTTCTTCGTGAGTCTATCTGCAAGCACAAACTTATCATCCCAATTTTGTGACTTATCACTCTTAGTATTTTTCCAAGGAATACCATACGCTTTTAGATACACCCAAGCAAGAAACATCCTATAATCCCCAATACATATAAAACCTATCAAATTCTCACAGAAACTCCAAATCACATAATTTTTCCAACATTGTTCTGCTCCAAACTAAAAAACTAAAACCATAACTTCTGGAGTTGATATGAATTAGGAAGTTAACAATATGGAATGTCCTACAACAACATGAATTATTTCTACAACATCACATTCCCAAATACACAGGACCCATAATTCATCACACAACCTCATTGGAAACATGTAGACAACACACACATACTACACTACTGGAACTTCCTTGTATCTCCTCCAAATTAGTATTATATGATTGATAAATTAGTGTTCACTAATAATGCAGACCTTCTTTCAACATCATCATGCAAGTGTACTTTCTCCAAACACATCAATCTATAGTTGTTCATAATTGAATTTACTGAAACCAACAACATGATATTCATGTAACAACTACAATGATGGAAAAATTGACCAAAATTCATCACTATGACTAATGTTGTATTAGTGGGAAGAAAAATGAGGTTTGAAAATATTTTCACAAACATCTGCACACCTCTAAGATTTTTCAAAATTAGCAACTCATATAAACTATTTTCTTCAACAAGCTAAGTGATTTTGAGAAGAATTTGAAAAACATTTCTTCAATCTTTGCTCTTCATACTTTCAAATTTCATGGAGCTACTCCTTTGAATCATAACCATAACAACTCCATTTCCTAAAACACCACATCCTATAGAAAATGGTTGTAAGAAATCTGAAATAAAAAGAACATAACATGAGATGATTACCTTCCCAATCTTAACCAAATATTCTTGTTTCTTCCCATCAATGTAGAAGCTTCTTTCTTTGTTTAGATTGAGAGTTTTTCACATGAACCCCTGAGATGCATTATATTAAAATCATTACCACTTCCCTTGAGTTGCTTCCATTGATGTCTTGTCTCATGTGAATTCCCCTTAATTAAGATATCTTGAAACTCCTCCTCACATAGTGTGGCATATGTCAACTTCTTGCTCTCAAATTGAATGGAGTCCAACATTTTCATTAAGGAATTCCAATTACTGTTAGGATTTAGGTGTCATCAACCTTGTAAATACTTTAATTTATTATTCTCCTAAATTTTTTTGTACATTTACCCATAAAGAGGTGAAATTGTTTGACCAACAGTGGTGAAAGAGACAATGTAAATGCAGTGTTACCGTTACCATTTGTCCTTTTGGAAAAGGAAAAAATAGCTAGGCGTCCCACCTTGGAATCTTCTAAAATAAGGTTGTTGGGTCAAAATAGGGTGTTATAAGAGCATCTATGACATGCATGACAGTTGTCATAAGATGCTATGACAGTATGACAGATTCCTATGACAGAATATGTTATTTTTGGACCCCAGGCGCCCATGCATGAAAGATGCCTTATGACAGTTGTAAGAGCATATGTAAGAGGTTATTTTTGGTATTTTTTGACCATTTCAAGGAGGGAGGCGTGGGTTTTTCTAGGTGGTATTGCTGCCTATTGTTTGGTGAAACCATGGTGGTTTTCATCCTCACAAATCTCTATAAATTGGGGCCTTGAGCTAGAGTTATTCAATTCAGTTTTGTAGGGTAATAGGGTGCTACTGGATTTACAGGGAATGATAAGAGAATTCTATTGTTGCATGTAATATTTTAGATTATTATTTATATACTTGCCTCTCTTTCGGTGGTGGAGTTTTTTCCCTTCAGGGTTTCTCCACGTAAATATGTTGTTGCATGTGTTATGATTTTTCTATCTCTCTCTCTCATTCTTTCTTCACACTAAGGCTAAGGTTAATCTACATATTTCAGATTTGCCTTCACTCATTTAATTTCATATTGAAATCTTTCTTCACCTTGATTATCAACATTTGGTATCAAAGCTAACGGTTCTGTTAAGGAAGGGGCGCTTTCCTTTTAAAGTGTTGAAGGTTTTTTGTTGCAGTGGGAGCTTTTGTGTTGTGGGTTTTGCATATTTGTGAAATATTGCATACCATGGCCTCCACCTCTCATCTAGATATTGAGAAGTTCAATGGAACTGGTTACAAGATGTGGAAGTTGAAAGTGGAGGATCTTCTTGAGGAGATAGATCAGTGGTTACCAGTTTTAGTTGATAAGAAGCCATCTACTTCAACCTTGTTGTATGAAGATTGGAATAAGTTAGACAAGAAGGCTCGAGGGACTATTCGGTTGTGTTTCACAGATTTTGTCCTCCTGAATGTCTCTTCAGAAGAAACGGCATACAAGCTTTGGAGGAAGATAGGTGAAATCTACCAAACTAAGAATTTGTCTAACAAGTTGTATCTCAAAAGATATTTATATTCATTAAAGATGAAGGATGGTGAATCCATTGTTGAACATTTGAATGCTTTTAATTTGATTATAAGTCAGCTTGCATCTATTAATGTTAAAATAGAAGATGAGGATAAATGCATTGTATTGATTTTCTCTTTGCCGGAATCTTGGGAAAATTTAATTATTGCTATAACAAGTGGTGGTGCAGAACCTAAGATGGATAATATTATTCCCATACTTCTTTCAGAGGAGATGAGGAGAAATACCATGCATAGTGGCTCCCAAGATGCCTTGCATGTGCAAGGTAGGCCCAAGGAGAAAGAGCCTAAAGGGGATAAGAAGAAGGATAAGTCTAAAGGATGATCTAAGACCCCTGGAAAGAGCAGAGTGAAGTGTTGGAACTGTGGTAAACGGGGACATGTGAAGAAGGAATGTAGAAACAAGAAAAAGAATGCAGGTTCCTCCATGGAAAAGTCCTCTGATAACAGTGATTCTGATGCTTTGATTATTTCAGCTAACACAATTTGTAATGATGCTTGGCTTATTGATTCAGGTGCTTCCTTCCATATGACTCCTCATAAGGAGTGGTTTTCTACATACAAATAATATGATGGAGGAGAGGTCTTCATGGGTGACAATAGCTCACAAAAGGTTATTGGTAAAGGAAAGGTAAAGTTGTGTTTCAGTGATGGGAGGGTTAAAATCCTTGATGATGTTTTACATATTCCAGGACTTACAAAATGTTTAATTTTGGTTTCCAAGTTGAATGATTCTGGGATGCATGTGACATTTGACAAGTCTAGTTGCAGGATGGTAAGGGGAAGTCTGGTGGTTTCTAAAGGATCTCGGACAAGGAATTTATTTACGCTACATGCCTCTACTTTTTTTAACTCCTCATTTGTAACTAGCACTGAAAATGCATGTATGTTGTGGCACCATAGATTGGGTCACATTGGTGAAAAAGGTCTTAGGACCATACTTGATAAGAAACTAGTAGATGGTATTTCTAATTATTTTGTTGGTAAAAATGATTTCTGTGAGGATTGTGTGTTTGGTAAACAAAACAAGTCATCATTTCCTAAAGGAACTAATAAAGCTAATGGATTGTTAGAACTAATTCATTCGGATGTGTGTGGTCCAGTGGATATAGATTCTTTGGGTAGATCTCATTATTGTGTTTCCTTCATTAATGATTACTCAAGATATACTTGGATTTATTTTATGCATACAAAATCTGAAGTTTTCACCAACTTTAAGGAATTTATGGCATTGGTTGAAAAGAAAATAAATTATAAGATAAAAGTATTGAGATCTAACAATGGGGGTGAATATTGTTCTAAGGAATTTGATGATTTTTGCAAACATGCAGGAATTGTTAGGCAAAAGACTACACCTTACACACCCCAACAAAATGGGGTAGCAGAAAGAATGAACCGTACATTAATGGAAAGAGCTAGGAGCATGTTAAGTAGTGCTAAGTTAGGTAAATGCTTTTGGGCAGAAGTTGTTGGTACTGGTTGTTATTTAATTAATAGATCTCCTTGTAAAGCTCTTGTTGATAAAACTCCTTATGAAATGTGGTTGGGTAAAAAGCCTTCAGTTTCACATTTAAGGGTCTTTGGTTGTGAGGCTTTTGTTCACGTGCCTCAAGAGAAGTGGTCTAAATTGGATCCCAAATCTCAGAAATGCATCTTTGTAGGTTATGGTGAAAATGTTAAAGGTTATAAAATTTGGAATCCACTAACACTAAAGATGATATTTTCTAGAGATGTTATTTTCAGGGAATTTAAAGCTAACTCTGAAGATGTGCAACCAAAGGAAAAAGTCAAAGACAATGCATTTTGAAACTAAGCAAGAAGATGCACATGTGGAAGAACAGAGAGATGGACAAGAAGATGGACAAGAAGAAGAGAGTTCTGAAGAATCTGTTGTAACAAAAGAAGAGATGGACAAGAAGATGGACAAGAAGATGGACAAGAAGAAGAGAGTTCTGAAGAATCTGTTGTAACAAAAGGAGTTGAAAACAATGAGGATGAACATGAGGAGGAACCTCTTACTCCACCTTTGAGAATATCCACAAGACAACAAAATCTAGTTGACAGGTATAGCCCACCTGATTTTTGTTGTAAATTTTCCTTGTTATGTACTGATGACGAACCTAGATCTTTCAAGGAGGCTCTTTCTTCAGAAGAATGTGAGTCTTGGATGCAGGCCATGCATGATGAGATGATGTCTTTGAAAACCTGTGACACTTGGGATCTTGTTAGTTTTCCCAAAGGAAGAAAGGCCATTGGTTGTAAGTGAATATATAAAAAGAAGTTTGGTGCAGACAGAAAGTTGGAACGATACAAGGCCAGATTAGTGGCCAAGGGCTGCTCCTAGAGAGAGGGAGTTGATTTTGGTGAAATGTTCTCTCCTGTTGCTAATTTAACTTCTATTAGATTCCTTTTATCCATTGTTGTTGCTTATGATTTAGAAATAGAACAAATGGATGTTAAAACTACTTTCTTACATGGGGATCTAGAGGAAGAAATTTATATGCAACAGCCTAACAGTTTTGTTGTGAAACGAAAAGAACACTTGGTTTGCAGGTTAAAACGGTCTCTATATGGTTTGAAACAATCAACTAGGATGTGGTACCAGAATTTTGATGCATTTGCATTAAATATGGGTTTTTTTAGAAGTGAAGAGGATCACTGTGTTTATTTTAAAGTTATTGATGATCAGATATTGATTATTGTCTTATATGTGGATGATATGTTTTTCATTGGTAACAATAAGGCAATGATTAGGGAACTTAAAACTCAGCTTTCTGGCACATTTGATATGAAAGATTTAGGGGCTACTAAATATATTCTTGGGATGGAAATCATTAGGGATCGGGTTCACATAAAGCTTTGGTTAAGTCAGAGTAAGTATGTTAACACTATTTTGCAAAGGTTTAATATGCAGGACTGTAAACCAGTAAATATTCCATTTCCTATTGGTAGTAAGTTGAGTTTAGACTTGTGTCCTAAATCAGATGATGATATTGATGAAATGTCTAAAGTTCCTTATGCTAGTGATGTCGGTAGTTTAATGTATGCAATGGTTTGTACTAGACCAGATATAGCCCAAGCAGTGGGAGTTCTAAGCAAGTTTATGTCTAACCCTGGTAAAGAACATTAGACTTTTGTTAAAAGGGTATTTAGATATTTGCAAGGCACTTTTGATTACTATTTGGTTTATCATGGTAGTGACAATGTTGATAAGTCATTGGACATACAAGGTTTTGTTGATGCAGATTGGGCAGGTGACTTGGACAGTCGAAGGTCCACTAGTGGCTATGTGTTTACTTTGGTTGGAGGAGCAGTGAGTTGGATGAGTAAAAGACAACCTACAGTTGCTTTGTCTACCACTTAAGCAGAGTATATGGCTGCTACACATGCCTCTAAGGAGGTAGTTTGGTTACAGAGACTTGGTAATGGTATTGGTTTTGATTGCAGGATAGTGAGGATTGGATATGATAGTCAGAGTGCCATATGTTTAGCTAAAAATCCTATGTATCATGCTCATACTAAGCATGTTGATGTATAGTATCACTTTGTGGGAGAAATGATTGAGAATGGACAGGTCTTGATTGAAAAAGTTGACACTTTGGATAATGTTGCAGATTCTCTTACAAAGCCAGTCACCACAAAAAAGTTCTCTTGGTGCAGAAAGGCGATGGGCCTTGATCACTGTACTTAATTCTATGTAATCGTATCTCTATGGGTGTAATTTACAATGTATGATGTCAAGTGGGAGAATGTTAGGATTTAGGTGTCATCAACCTTGTAAATCCTTTAATTTATTATTCTCCTAAAGTGTTTTGTACATTTACCCATAAGAGGTGAAACTGTTTGACCAACAATGGTGAAAGAGACAATGTAAATGCAGTGTTACCGTTACCATTTGTCCTTTTGGAAAAGGAAAAAATAGTTAGGTATCCCACCTTGGAATCTTCTAAAATAAGGTTGTTGGGTCAAAATAGGGTGTTGTAAGAGCATCTATGACATGCATGATAGTTGTCATAAGATGCTATGACAGTATGACAGATTCCTATGACAGAATATGCTATTTTTGGACCCCAGGCGCCCATGCATGAAAGATGCCTTATGACAACTGGAAGAGGCTATTTTTGGTATTTTTTTACCATTTCAAGGAGGGAGGTGTGGGTTTTTCTAGGTGGTATTTCTGCCTATTGTTTGGTGAAACCATGGTAGTTTTCATCCTCACAAATCTCTATAAATTGGGGCCTTGAGCTAGAGTTATTCAATTCAGTTTTGTAGGGTAACAGGGTGTTGCTGGATTTACAGGGAATGATAAGAGAAGTATATTGTTGCATGTAATATTTGATATTATTAGTAATATGCTTGCCTCTCTTTCGGTGGTGGAGTTTTTTCGCTTCGGGGTTTCTCCACGTAAATATGTTGTTGCATGTGTTATGATTTTTCTATCTCTCTCTCATTCTTTCTTCACACTAAGGCTAACGTTAATCTACATATTTCAGATTTGCATTCACTCATTTAAGTTCACATTGCAAGCTTTCTTCACCTTGATTATCTACAATTTCCATCCTTTGAAACATCATATCCTTCCACAAATGGATCTAAAATGAAAATTACATGACATGAGTTGTTTACCTTTCCAATCCCTTCCAAATATTCTTGTGTTGCATCCTCTTGCATGCCCTGAATGTGAGTGTCTCAGACAAATTATGTCACATTATTCTCTCACATAGATTCCTAATACAAATTATTTTCCAACTCTATGACATGTTTGAATCCTCAATCCAAGGGTGAACCTAGGAACATGTTACTGAACACTATTCTATGTTGATTTGGAAACACTTGAATATCAAAATGAAGTCTATGATTCTTACCATAAAATGTAATAGCATGCATATCCTCCATCACCAAACATATTGTTATCCATGAAACATGTCTCTTACAAGAAGTCTTTGAATATAAGCGTTTATTTCCATTGTTACCTTAGTTATTGTATAAGAGCGAATTTGCACCCCATGTGAAAATCCCCTTTTTTCCTTTATCCAATTTAGAAAACCAAGTTCGGAGGCTTAATTCCACCTAAGCTCGCTACTTGCATCACACTTGGTGCTTGTTTTGAGCAATGGTGGAGGCATTTCTGTAAGAGACGCCTGTGCGGTGCACAGACGTTGGCGTGGCGCACTTACGTCCCTGACAGATTCCTGCGACTAGAGCCTGCAAAGGCATTACACTTCCCATTGGGGGTCGACTTGTAATGCCCTTCTCAGCTCACCAACCTGAATATGGTTTTTTTCTTCCTCATTCCTTCATATTCAGTCCTAGAACTTGCATTTGGAGGTTGGAAGATCTTGACCACTTTTGGACTTCATACACAAGCTTCATGATCTCTCTCCAAATACTTTACACTTCACAGCAACAACATCAACACTCCACCACTTTAGTAGAGCAAGTGTGGAACAAACACCATTGCGGCAGAGGCTTGAGTTCCTCTCATTTCTCCCCCATTAGCCTTGAGTGCTCTTGGTGGAGGTGGTAAGCTTTCACTCCTCTCCTTTATTACTTGGTTGAGTAGAATAACACTGTCTTGTAGTGCTTTAGTGATCTTTACTTCATTTCTACTTCTCTATCTATCTGGTTGTCCGTGGAGGTGGGAACACCAAAACGGGGTCTGACTGAGGCAGGGCCCTATATAGCCCCAAAAATTTCCCTCTTCCTCTTGTGTGCAGGTATTGAAGACACTCATGAGCTGGAAGCTTCATCACTCACACGGTTGTAAGTATTTCTTTCCTTTCTTCTCCTTGTCTTTATCAGTCCTACTTCATTCTATTTCATTTCTATCACTTTATTGCATTCTATCATTTTCTCGCATTCTGTCATTTTCCTTCATTCTGTCAATTCTCAATAATCCATTTGCTAGCAGTCATGTAGGCATTTTCTATTATAAACTCATCCGCTGGTCCGTACGAGAAGCTGGTGCACCTCTGAGATGCCAACACACCGCGCTAACGTCTTTATTTTGCGTTGTCGTCCTTTGGATGAGAGCTTGTCAGTTTTTCCAGAAAATCTCAATGACCTGCTCTTTCAGATTCTGAAACTCCCGCTGTCATTCCATTAAGGTGATATAGGGAATTTTTCCCTGTGAGACTCTCTAAATGAAGAGAACTCATGAGTAGCCAATCCCCCTATATCACAATTACACCTCCCAACACCATATCTTTCCCTTCACATGAATTCTTACTTATTATAGAATGATGATTCTAAAGAAAGTCACTCGTGGAATGCAACCATAGCACACACATAACTATTTGAGTAATCGAATCGAGTAGAATGCATTGCATACCCCATGTTTCAGTATTGAAATTTGTAGTTTCCTTAGTGGTTGTATAAAATTAAAATTGCATTCTCCATCATGCTTTTGTTGCACTACTCTGTCACCAACAACACCATGGCTGTCCCAAACCTCATAAACTTCTCCTTTACCCATTTGATAGAAATCTATAGCATCAGGTTGAGGATTAAAAATAACAAGGCTATTGTGTCTATGCTGATGACCAAGGCTTCTATGTATTTGATCAAAATCAAGGCTTCTATATTTTTTTGCTTAAAATCAAATATAAGCAATAACAAATCTTATTTGCATTCAATATCATCACCATACCTTTCAGCCTTAGTTTCCTCAATGTTATCCTTCTTGCATAACTCTTGAGATGAAACTGAAACAACATTGAAATAAAAGGGATATTCATTCCAAAATAGACCCTCATCATGCTTAGGTGTTGGCTCACCTAGATCCCAAGTAAGAATGGGCTTATTTATATGATCAAGGTGGAATTATTCATTGTGCTCTTCATGTGTTATTACCTTTTTAAGAGATTCATGCTCCATCTTCCTAGGATTGAATATTCCTTTGCTAATTAAGAAATTTCTTTAGCCACTATGGCTTGGAGTTCCTCTAGTTTCTTTCTTCCTTTTTTTTCTTGCAAATTTTATTTTTCTTTATGTTGCATCATCACCATCTCTTCCATATCTTGAATTTGTGCCTTAGGTGTTTCCATCACTATCTCTATTTCTTTATCATCATTCAACCTATTTTCTTCAAATATATCGGTCAACCTTTGACAAAATTCATCAAATGAATTTACCTTAATGTGATCTTGGTTGTTCATACCTTGGTACAACCAATCATGAGAAGCTCCTTCAAGGTGCAAGATCACATACTGAATGGAAACCTACTCCTCCATGGAACTGGAATAACTAGTAATAGTTTTGCATCTCAAATAACCAAGCTCTAATTGAGATCTTGTTTGATCCATCAAAAGTGGAAGTTGAAGATTTTATGACTTAATCTTGAGATCTCTTCCACCCTTGATGGCCATCATGTTCTACATTTGAGTGATATAATCATTGTATGGGACTGAACTTCTAAATCCTTCATCTTGATTGACATAAGCTTCTCTGATGAATGCTAGTTCTTTTGTCAAATCTTTTAAAGGATCACCAACATCAACCATCTTTAAATATTCTCTTCCCTTTGCAAAATTTGATCAAACCCTCAAGCTGGAAAGATCATGGCTCTAATACCACTGTAATTTCCTCAATTAATAATATTTTACACTGGAAAGATATTCTTCAATTTGAGCAAATCAGGTATGAAATTTATTCCAACAAAATGTGTCGAACCAACACAGGATGAAATATAACTGTAGTATGATGGTTTTTTGTCTCTGAAACCACTATACTATCCCTTGCTAGAAAATTATATCATATTTTATGAAATAAATATTCTCCCATTGAGATATTGTAATTAACAACAAACAATGAAATTGGGTATGGAATATTCTTCTCCAATTTATATAAAATTGTTCAACAAGGAGAAAAAATGATATTAGATGATGTTTTTCTAGTTTAGACATGTAAAACTAACTCATATAATCTTCCATAATCTATTGATAACAGTAAACAACAGCACCAAAAAAATACTTATGAAAACTCCAATATTGCATTACCAAAATAGCACCAACCCGATGCCAAACATAACACAAACTTATTCTACAAACTCAATAACTAAGAGGAGCATTATTACATCAAAATATGCTTCAATACATGGTATTTTTTGCTTACAAGAAAAGCTCAAAAATTTGGAAACACATTCACACCTATATACTATGAACTCCTACAACAAAGGAAATAAAGCACTAAGTTGAAATCTCTATAGCATATTGTCAGACCCTGAGAAATATGAACCTGGAGACTATCTGGACCATTGCCTTCAAGCCTCAAACTCCTTGGTTTAGTGGCCTTGGAGTTCTTTCTTCCTTGGGTTCCCAACCTCAAAAGAAATATCAAAAGTTGTGAAAGAAATATGCATAGAATGAAACCACACTACAAGAAATTGTATTTTATATGTGTTTCCTTTTTCAAGAAACATCTTGAGTGCCCAAATCCCATACCCCAAAAAAAGAATCTTGCATGTGAAGTAACTCCTACCTTTAGTTGCCCCATGCAAACTGCCATGTGTTGATTGAAGTCTTGCAACTTAAATTGCCAAAAAATGCTCTAAAATAACTCCTCCCAATTTCCAATGCCCTATTTGAACCCATGATAATAAAATTAAAATAAATATTAATTTGTTCCCCAAACATGATTTTATAAATGTATCTTAATAATCTAGTTTACCTGATGCAACTTAATTTTCCAAAAATACTCTAAAATAATTCCTCTCAATTTCCAACGCCCTATTTGGACCCATGATGATAAAATTAAAATAAATATTAATTTGTTCCCCAAAAATGATTTTATAAGTTTATCTTGATAATCCATTTACCCGATGCAACTTATTTTTCCAAAAATACTCTAAAATAACTCCTCCCAATTTCCAACAACCCATTTGGACCCATGATAATAAAATTAAAATAAATATTAATTTGTTCCCCAAACATGATTTTATAAATTTATCTTGATAATCCAGTTTACTCGATGCAACTTAATTTGCCAAAAATACTCTAAAATAACTCCTCCCCATTTCCAACGCCCCATATGGACCCATGATAATAAAATTAAAATAAATATTAATTTGTTCCCCAAACATGATTTTATAAATTTATCTTGATAATCCAATTTACTCAATTTATCCATAGGTCCTGACTGGCTATTTTGAAAATCGGGTTTACTAAAAATAGTAATTGCTATTTTTAAAAAAAGGGACATTTAATTTGAAAATCCTGAAAAGGTATCAAATTGGAATATATAAGGTTGGGGACTTTTATAAGAAGATCCATAGTCACTATTTTGATCCTACTAAAGTGGCTAAGTCTAAGATCCCAAATGAGAAGTGCTTACAATAATTAAAAAATGTGATAGAGGAGGATGACTCGAGCAATCTACAATGATGTAGGTGTTCCCCTTCTTATAATTGATGATCAAGTGAAACTATTATGAATATGATGCCCACCTCATATTCCTAGCTTCAAATTTTATTTTATTTATTGAACAAACTAATGGTGCTTATCACATACATTTTTCTTGGTGACTTGTATGACTATCTAAAATGATGGCTATAATCCTTAGTCAAAATAGTAGTTCATAATGATTTCAAAGGCGATGCATTTACTATCTAATAGTTTTTGATGCAAGAGATAAACTATTATAAATATTAGGAACAATATAATCAACAACTTCACCATCAAGAAAGAGACAAAAATAATTTCTCTCATATTAATTATTATCAAAATATCTAATATAAATTAACCCTTTATTAATTAAAATAATTTTACATTAACTTTTATACATTAAACATAACCAAATTCTAATGGACCAACAAAATTAATTAAAACATTATGACAATTCAACTTTACACCTTTCACATGGAAAACAATGTAACATGTGACTAAGAATGCAATGCATGGAGACAATTCTATGAATGGTAGAAGGCATAAGCACTTAGAATTAGACTCTTTTGTATGTAAGATAGATTCAAAAATATCTATTGAAAAATCTTATTTTTCTATAGTGCAGTTGCTTTTCATGCAGTGAGAAGTTACATTTACATAATTGTTTGATACATGATTCATGACAAGAGAATTCACAAAGGTTTGGTCACTCCATGATTCTTCTGTCAATGAATTAAAGCAGAAATCCATGATTGTATGATCAAGAAAAAGTGTATATAAGATGATTATTATCTATCCAACTCAGAAAATGCACCTTTGACTGTATAAGATGTGCCAATTACACAAGCCGGTCCCATTTTTCATCTAGAAGAAAAAGACTTTCACTAATAAAATTCAATGTCTTTCAACTGGTGTAACAATTGTGAGCCGTGCATAAAACGTCAGGAAGTTTCCTGGGCTTGTAATTTTCAACACATTCTACTGATTTTCCAACAAAGTTTCTCTAGAACCTCTACCCCACATACTCTTCCTCCGAAACATTTTCCGAAGAGACCGGATAAGCTCAAACTTTAACCCTGCCTCTATAAATCCCTTTGCTAGTGTTGCCTTAATCAATCTGCTCTGTTTTATTTATGTTTTGTTGTGCAATTATACTATGGCATTCGATATTGAAGCCTGTGAATTGGCATTAGCCATGAAGAGACCGTTGAAGACGAAGCTTTATGAGCTTCATACCATTTATGAGGAGGAGGATGAGGAGGAGATTGAAGATACAACATTGTTATCCAGTCATTCACAGCCCACAAGGCATCAATCCCAATTCGGGAGGTTTTCACATACAGCAATGCTCATGGGTGTCATGGTTTCCTTGCTTTTTCTTCTGGGTTGTCCTCTTGTCAAAGCAACCACAACCATATTGAATTACAGGGTGTGTGCTCATTGACGTACAATTTGGTTCCTTCACTGTGGAATTTTATCACTTTTTATATCTTGTACATCACAGAAAGGATGGTTCACCACAGAGTCACATAACCCTATCTCTTAATGTCTTTCTATGTCTCTTTTCTCCCCTTATTAAGGGAAAGGCTTAACAAGACTTAGTGTACTTGCTCCGTAAAGGATACAAATGTAAAACCTCTCTTTTCATATTTTAGTTTTGTTTTCCTTCATTTTCTTTTAAATGACAAACAAGTATGTATATTATTTTGTATAATGTTAATAACATATTATGTTTTTAAAAAAGTAGGTGGAAAAGTCATACTTCATAGTTTATATAAGTTTTAGTTTTTAAATAAAATATTCGAAAAAAATTAGAAGATAAGTAGCAAAATTATTAAGCAATTAGTTATGGACTTAATAGTAGGATGAGGAAGCAAGTCACAATAATTTAGTTTGCCCCAATCACTAGGAAGTCCTTGGCCATTTAGAATATGCTCCCAACTTGTAAGAGCACCTTCATCATTACCTTGTTTATTATCAAGGGGCTAACTATCATTCTTGATAGTAGAAATATCTAGAACACTATGAGGAAACTTGTTGTCTAGCTAACCAAGAGCACCAGCTCTATCATAAGGCTTTGAAGAAAATTGTAAATGAAAGGGAATTTTGAGACTAATTGTAAGCATTACGACCCTAGGCTTTATGCTAAGGTGTATTACCCTAGTGGTCACAAAGTATATATCCATGGATGAGTAACTTCAAGTACAACTTTATTAGCCTACACTTATATTTATATGAGAACATTGAAACAAATCATGGTGTTAGTATACAAGGAAAAATGAGCATTAACAAAAAAATATATAAACTAGAGCATAATTTCTATGTTTTTAAATATTGAACAGGATTTCCATTCTAAAAGTATGTCATGTTTGAATAAATTTTGTAGGAATTCTAAGGAAATCCCCTAAAATAACCATATTCTAAGAAAAGGCTCAAGGGCTCAAGTTTGTAAGTCTTGAAGAAATCATGAATCTAATTCCAAAAAACCTAGGCTCTAAAGAAAAACTAAAAGAGATGCTTGAGAATCTTGTAGTGTCCACACAAAAAGGATAATAGAGATTGTTAACCCTCAAGAAAAATATCCAAGTTGAATAGCTCGGAGACCCTAGTATAGAAAGCACCAAATAAAGTGAGAAAGCTTTAGCTTAAGAAAGGCTAACAAAACAATAGCAACCAACTATTCAATGAATGTACAACCAAGCATGGGCAAAGTGTGGCAATTGTCCAACACCACTTCCACCATATTAAATTATCCACACACAACCCAAGTTGTTGTAGGAAAGCAATCATGAAATAAATTATAGGTGCAAAATACATTTCCTCTACTAAGCTATAAGAGGAGGTATGTGCAAAAATTAAATTTTTCATGTATTTATGAGAAAATAGAAAACACGATTAAATAGTATTTTTTTTGGCATGTAAGGTATTGAGGTATTGGGGCTCAAGAAGTGAAGACGAAGGAGAATGGGTACCAAGAGATGAAAACTTCAAAACTATGAAACTTTGACAAAACAAAACTTAGACAAAATTTATATAAGGACTTAAGTGAGTTGTCAGGATCTGTAGGTAATGTATGCAAGTATTGACAATCCCAAAAGTTTGAAAAGCTAAAAATAAAGAAAACACCTAGGAAAACACTATAAATATACAAGAATTATAATCTTGATGGATTTATGCATCTTTTGACACTTAGAGATCTCATTTAGGATGTCTTGGACTAGTTATAAATAATGAGTCAAATATGACTAAGACATACAAAATGGAAGGGCGGATAAGGCATAAAATGATAATATTTTTATGAATTCTATAGGATGATTTCCTAATAATCATGGATCTAGTAGCCTTATTATTCCATTGGGCATGCATAGAATCATTGTAATCATTTCAAATAACTTAAAAGAGAAAAATCTATTTGAAACACTACATAACTAGCCTTAGATAAAACTGAAAAGATACCTCAAAGCCCAAGCAAAATAAAAAGTAGTATGTAGAAACAACTCTTAGAGGAAAATAGGAAATTAGAGTCATGCATTCTCCTAATGAGAATTTATATTATTCAACAAGACTTATTTTCAAAAACAAGACTACTCTGATATGTACACGTGGTTTGTAAATTAATCTCAAAAACATGGCTTGAAGTGTATCCTATAGACTCAAATAGGTAGTTATTCTCCATTCAATCTTAGAATTTGGAAATAATTAGCTTTCTTTTAGTTGGTTATGATGTATTGGCCACTCTAATGGCAAAAAACTTTATGTTTCTTCCAACCTTTACTCTATCTTCATCCCATTTCATACCAAATCTCCTTCCTTGAAGGTCCTACCAGCTACTTTCTTATTAAATTTCCTCTTGAATTGTGCTTAATGAGCTTCAAGGGTGTTTATATTTTTGTTTCTTGTCTCCTCTAACTCCATTATCTCAACCAACCTCACTATAATTGCATCATTTTCCAACATTTCCACTTGTTATGTAAACTCCAAAGAAGGTAACTCTAGTGATAGGGGAACTCTTGCTTCTCTCCAATTGACAAGCATGAAAGGAGAGTTGTCAATGGATCTCTTTGATGCAATCCTATTATCCTAAAGGGATTTCTTCAAATTTATGTGTGAAGGCCTCTAATTTTCCTCCATCATCCTTTTCATTATTCTAATCAATTTCTTGTTGGTTGAATCAAAGAAGCTATTACCTTCTGGGTAATATTTTGATGAATTATTCAAGTAGGTGCCATAATTTATAGCCCACACACTAATCTAAGTACCAAAAAAATCTTTTGCATTGTCTAAAATGATGGTAGAAGGAACACAAATGGTGCATTCATAGATGGAAGGCTCAAAAAGACTATCAAACTGTGCTTAGAGTTAACACAACAAAAATAACACAAGATATTGATCAAAAAACATGAATTAATTGATTCAATGACTGGAAGTCTTACATGCATCATATGTGAAATAATCAAGGCTCATAGGCCTGCTACAAGGGCATTACAACTGGCCAAAGGCCTTATTCGAACAACTGATCCTACTAACTTGCAAATTATCTATCTCCCTACTGACGACTAACTATAATGAATGACAAATGATCTTAAATATGATTCTCTGGCTCCAATAATGGTCCGCGTTAGCCTCAAGGGTTTACAAACCCCAATGAATGATCAAGCATTTAGGTTGGCCTTAAAACATGAAAGATAATCCTCTATGAAATGAAATGTATTACGGATCTCCAAGATAGATCCCCTTTGACCCAAAATGCTTGTATGATGTCCCATTAAGCTCTACATGCTCTGAAATAGATCCACACTATGAATTCTAGACCAAGTCAACTTCAAATGCTTTAACTGTGAATTATAGTGAAATTATAAGAGTGATAACTTTTGGTAAACGAATGCAAACTTCCTAAAATATGGATATGATGTAGATGACCTTGTCTAGATGTTATATTCTGCTCTGCGAGCTAAGAAATGACAATGTGATGAAATACGAAATGAAATGTTGAAACTACTACAGACTAAAATGCAAGAAAATAAATGTTTTTGGTCCATATAGGATTGCTTTACAAACAAGGATTATCTTGCATCAGACACCTGGGGTTAGAATAAAAGTGAGTCCCTCACTTTCTAGGGGCTAGAGGAAAACCAAAGTGGTCCACCTCATCCTGATAAATCCATGATGAATCCTATAAGATTTGCTAAATAACATACCCAAGGTACAAATGATTGAAGGAAAGCAAATACAGAAATAGAAAAAACAAAGTATATTCCTCTCAAGAGAATGCAAAGCTTCTATGAGCTTGAGAATTCTAAAATGAAGTAAGTTTACAAAGGAAATTCCGTTGTTATATAGGCCAAGGGGAGAGATAAGATGTAACCAGATTATGACAAGTGTTTTCATCATATCAGGTGTGACAACTCAGGACATTAAATCTCAACAAATTTATCCCTATGTAAAGTTAAGCTAGTGTGAAGAAGATCTAAGTGGAGAATTAGCTAGGAAATGAACTAGTTGGATAAATTACCCCTTTCACACTAACACCCCCCTTAAGTGCAACTTAGGGAGAAGTATACAATGCAAAGATGAAAATATGGGTCCCAACTACTAAGCATGATGAGGTACCCAAATACATAATAACCTCTCAACTATAAAAGAAGGAGAAAACCCAGTGGGAAAAAGCTCCCTCCCATGAGAGGTTGAATGGAGAAGGTCTAAGTGACCCCCCAAAAGAGATTTCCCTCACCCCCAAGAGAGACCAAAGATTAACATACTTTCTCTCAGTGAAGAGTTTGGGGAATATATTTACAACTTGAGTTGTTATAGGACAATAGTGCAAATCAATGACCTACTCCTGAATCAACTCCTGGAGAAAATACTTATGGATCTTAATGTGTTTGGTTGGTTGATGATGGACCGTATTCTTTGAGATCTAGATGTTGCTCTGGTTGTCACAATAGATGACTAATGGTTTCTAAAAGGTGATACCAAGTTCAGTGAGGATATGATGAATCCAAATAGCCTTAGTGGCAGCATTAACAGCCTCTTGATACTCAACCTTAGTTGAAGAAATAGAAATGGCATGTTGCTTCTTGCTCTGTGAACAAATGGGACCATAACCATAGTGAAAATTGTAGCCAGAGGTAGACTTGTGATTATCAATATCACCAGCCCAATCAAAATCTATGTATCCAAGTAAGTCTGAACTTGTGTCTGTTGCATAGTGAATCCCATATCAATGAGTTCCCTAGAGGTAGTTCAAGATGTGTTTGGAAGCTTTCCAATGAATCTCATGTGGTTCCATCATGAATTAAAAAACAATTCCAACTGAAAAGGAAATTTTGAGGCAAGTATGAGTCAAGTAGATGAGGCTACCAACAAGTTGATGATACAAAGCAACATCAACTAGGGGTGTGGAACATTTTTCCTCAAGCTTAACTCCAGATAGAAAGGGAGTGTATGAAAGCTTACAATCAACCATATGGAAATGTGACTAAAGATCAAGAGCATATTTGGGTTGTGTAAGAGAGATATTGAAAGATGTCTGAGTGATCTTGATCCCAAGAAAGTAGTGCAAGAGACCCAAGTCAAAAAATATATCATGCAAAGCAGTCTTGATAGTCGCAATTATGGATGAAGTGCTCCTAGTGGCAATCAAGTCATCAACATAGAGAGCCAAGAAGAGAAGAGAATCCTCTTGTCATAAGATGTAGACATTCAGATCTGAGTGACATCTGAAGAACCCAATGGAGAGAAGAAAGGAGTCCATTTTGGCATACCAAGCTCGTGGAGCTTGTTTGAGGCCATAGAGAGACTTCCTTAGTTTACAAAATAATGAAGAATCTTGAATGAATCCTTGTGGATGCTCCCTATAAATTTTTCTTCATGTAGATCTCCATGAAGAAATGCACTCTTCACATCCATCTAATGTACAACCCAACCATGATTTGTAGAAATAGCAAGTACCAAGAGAATGGAGTTCATTTTGGCAATAGGGGAAAATGTCTCAGTGTAGTCAATACCTAGTACTTGAGAGAAACCTTTTGCCACAAGTCATGCTTTATATTTGTCAACTAAGCCATCTATTGCAAATTTGGTTTGATAGATCCACTTACACTGAACCAATTGTATTCCCTTAGGAAGTGGAACAAGATCCCATGTTTTATTCTACATTAAAGATTTGTACTCTTCCTCCATTACGAAATCCCACTCAGCAATACCAAATGCTTCATGAAATGATTGTGGCACAATAAAGGGGAAAATATCTTCAGTTGAAGTAGTAGCACATTCCCCCCCTTTGACAAACAACACTTCTACACAATTGCATCAAGTCCCCCCTTACTACCAACTCCCCTTGAGTGGTAGCACACATAAATCTAGGAGAAAAAGATATGGCATGAATTTCTCCCCTTGAAAGATGTACCATCTTATGCATCTAGTTTGAACAAGGAGGGGAAATGACCCCTAAATTTTGTGGAAAATAATCAAAAGTATCCTTTGAAAGTTCCTTAGTGAAAATGTCTGCAAGATCTAATCCTTGGTAGGAACATACTCCATTTTGACTTCATGCTCTACAACCTTTTCTCTTAGAAAGTGATACCAGATTGAAATGTGTTTAGTCCTTGAATGCATACCGGATTCTTGGAAATATTAATACCATTGGTAGTGTCACACAATATAGGAATAATTTCATCATAAACCACCTTCACATCCTTCAAATTATGCTTCATCCAAAGCACCTAAGTGCAACAAGATGTTGCAGCAATGTATTCAGCTTTTGTTGTGGACAAAGACACTCAATCCTACTTTTTACTAAACCATGAGACCAATCTATCTCCCAAAAAAAAACTTCCACTTGTACTTCTTTGGTCATCCACACGACTTTTCCATACAACATCAATATAAGAACTCAGAGAAAATTTAAAATCCTTTTTATACCATATGCCATAAATTGAAGTCCCCTCCAAGTATCTGAATATTCTTTTCAAATAATTTCATGAGATTGCATAGGATTAACTTGAAATATGGCAACCAAACATCAATCTTGAAACTTATTGAGACATTTAGAAAGTCCACATAGGCTCATATAACCAAACTTTTGTATACATCAACATATGTTTTGAAGAATAGATAAGCATTTGAAACTATTTGTAGCATATTGTCCTTTAAAACTATACTTGCGAACTTCCAAAGTATCTAAAACAACAAAGTAGCATTTATTTAACATAGCTAAACATATCCATAAAACTATATGGACAAGACATTCTTTCTTGAGGAATGCAAAGCATTCCAACAATCCTTCATCATTACTTTGCTCTGCTAGAGCATAGACACTTTGTTACTTACAATTGTTATACTAGGTGTAAAGACTTGAGAACTTGGATACAATACCTTCACATCTTGACCAACTTATCTTTCAGTCTACAAGACAAAACCCTTTTTTGTGTAGAGATGCGGACCAAAATACCATGATTCTACCAAAGAGTATGCACTATGAATGTCTTTGAACACTTTTGAAACTTACCTTTCTAAAACTTATCTTTATGTGCAGTACACCAAACTAGAATGATATCAATCGAGACAAGTGTACCAACCTCCACACGCCTTCTAATTATTAGAAACATAGGACAACTTAGAGGGGGGTGAATTGGTTATACATTAAAACATTCAATCCCTCATTAACTTTCAAACCCTTATCAATCATTAAACCCTTATTAAGCATTAGCAGAATATAAACATGTTAAACAACAACACAGTAATAACCATGCACAAAAGGAACACAAAATTTACATGGAAAACCCTAATTAGGGAAAAACCACATTGAGGATTAGCTCACATATATATATGAATAGAAGCATCAAATACAATAGGCTCACTGCTAGAAGGGATCACTACCCAAAAGAGAAGAAAGGCTCACTACCAAGGGCTCACTTCTCAAAGGACTCACTATTCGAAAGAAAGAAGAAAGAAGAAGACAGTTATAGAGAGATTCACTATCTTGGAGCAATAGGAAAATCCACTACTGCAACTCTACACCATCTACAACTTTCAGCTCACTACCTCCAACAACTTCATGCATATTGAAAATTTAAACACCTTCTACTCATTGCATCCAGATTCATAGGCATTTAAGATCACTACACTTGATCACATTCACATCTCACACACACTTTACTTCATATCTCCAACAATTCACTTTTCATTTATATCATCCATGACCTAAATAATTGTAATTAGGTTGGCCTTAATTAAATGTATGCACCTCAAATGTGCAACCCCAAAATAGGTCAGCACCAAAAAATTTCACGGTGGAAATAAGTGAAGGAAAACTATACCAAGGGTTAACTAGGACCCAAATATATACCGACATGCTTCTCCATGTTTCTATAAAACTAAAACCTCTATAATTAGCATTAGCATGCTAGGTCATCCAAACTTTCACTAACACTAACAAGTGACCACACACATTCCTCTTCAAATCTATAAAAAATATGCGGACCACAAAGCAACACCTCACAACATCCACACAAAATCCTAGAATATTCCAACATCATCAAAATATTTTTCAACACTACCACAACCACCTAAAACTGAGAACACTTCATTTTGTGCAACCAAACATATAGCCATAGAATACAACTTATCAATCCAGACTTATGGAACAATTGAACACACAAAACTCCAATGGAAGGTAGATACAAACAATATTAGCATGTTCCAAAATCCGTAAGGAAACAACAACGCAAAGAAATGTGGAGCAATTTCATTTCTCCTAGACAACCTTCTTCACAAACAAACACATTTTCAAACATGTCTTCTGCTACAAAATGATCCAGAACTTGAAACTATGGATATAGAACCTTTGAACACTTCTAATCATCACATCCAAATTGAACAGGCATATCTTCAATCATGAAGAAATGCAAAGAACAACACTAAACTCACCTTTGTCCCATTCCACACTCTTTTATTCAAATTTTCTCAAAATAACTTGGAAACCAAGTGAACTAGCTGCATCAACAACACCACAAAGACTTATCAAAATGACGACACTAGAGGTTGACATCAAACCACAACACAAATGACAACATAACTTGCAACAATCTCCATACATTAAGGTTGACATCAATGTGACATCAAATCAAAACACATCCATACTAGGGGTTGAAATCAATGACAACACTAATGAAAACACTAGAAATATCTAACAACTCCAAATCTCCAACAATCTCCCCCTTTTTTATTGATGGCAACACCTGCACTGAAAAAAAATAAACAACAAAAGCAATGCTACAAATTCAACACTCAGACAACTCTCCCCTAACTAGGACATTCCTTATACTACTACCACTTTCTTATACTTCACTCTCTTTTTCCTTTTCCTTCATTTTTCTCGCCCTTGAGGATCTTTCTAGACTTCATTCTCTCTCCCCCTTTGAAATCAATGGAAAAGGGAAACAGTCTCTCCCTTTGACATCACTTGAAGGCTCCACTTTATGTGATACCAACACACTACTTTCTCTCACACTTACTTCTTCTTTCTTTCTACAACTCTCTCTCTACTACTCTCTCCCCCTTAGGGTCACAAGATATGATCCACCTAATTGCACCCAAAAAATACTACTACCTACTCCCCCTGAGAGGTAGCCTTCATCATTCAAGGGAAAAAGAATAACTCTTGAAATTCTCTCTTGGACAGATGAACACTCTTATGCATCTAATTAAAAGGAGGGGTAATAACCCTTAACTTCTACTAGAGATACTCAAATGTATCTTTTGGAAGAGCCTTTGTGAATTAGAAAGTGATACCAGATAGAGATATGCTTTGTCCTTGAATGCATTACCGAGTTTTTTGAAATGTTTATAGCATTTGTATCATCACACAAGATAAGGATAAATTCATCATATGACACTCTGATATCTTTCAATGTTTGCTTCATCCATAACACCTAAGTACAACATGATGTTGTTGTAATATATTCTACCTTTGTAGTAGATAATGACACTGAATCCTACTTCTTACTCAACCAAGACACCAATCTACTTCCCAGAAAGAAAGCACCTCCACTTGTATTTCTTCTGTCATATGTAAAACTTTCCCAATCTACATCTATATAAGTGATCAAAGAGAAAGTGATACCAAATAGAGATATGCTTTGTCCTTGAAAGCATTACCAAGTTTTTTGAAATGTTTATAGCATTGTATTATCACACAAGATAAAGATGGGTTCATCATATGACACTCTGATATCCTTCAATGTTTTCTTCATCCATAACACTTGAGTACAACATGATGCTATTGTAATATATTCTACCTCTATAGTAGATAATGACACTGAATCTTGGTTCTTACTCAACCAAGACACAAATCTGCTCCCCAAAAAGAAAGAACCTCCACTTGTACTTCTTTTTTCGTTTGTACAACCTACCCAATTTGAATCTATATAAGTGCTCAAAGAGAGATCAGTATCCCTAGGATATCGTAGACCAAAATACAAAATGCCCTTCAAGTATCTAAATATCCTTTTAAATGCTACAACATGTGTTTCTCTAGGATCTTCTTGAAATATTTCCATAATACACACTACATACATGATATCTAGTCTAGTAGCAGTTAGATATAACAATCCACCAATCATTGATCTATAATTGCTCTAATTAGTCTTAGGAGATTCATCATTTTTGTTCAACTTACAACCAATAACCATGGGAGTAGACATTGGTTTAGAATCCTCCATTCCAAAATTCTTCAACATTTCCTTAATATATTTTGATTGCGAAATGAAAATACCTTTTTTGATTGACTGATTTGTAATCCAAGGAAGAAATTCATCTCCCCACACATGACATCTCAAACTCTTTTTGTAGCTCCTTTTCAAACCTCTTGCACATACCTTCATTTCCTCTAAATATTATGTCATCAATATACACTACCACAATCAGGATTTGATTCCCCTCAACCTTGAAGTAAATATTTCTATCTATAGTACCCTTTTTTAATCCCCATTGCAACAAATATCAATCCAGTCTTGCATACCAAGCTCTAGGAGCTTGTTTGAGTCCATACAAAGATTTCTTCAATCTACAAACCATATCAACATCATTTGATAACTGTAAACCTTTTGGTTGTTCAATGTACACCTCTTCTTCCAACTCACCATTCAAGAATGCAGAATTAACATCCATCTGATACACCTAGAAGTATTTATGTGTTGAAAAAGCCAAAAATATTCTAATGGATTCCATTCTTTCCACCAAAGCAAAATTCTCTTCAAAATCTATTCCTTCCACTTGTCAGTAGCCCTTTCACACAATTCTAGCCTTATTTCTAACAGAATTTCCATCCTCATTTAGTTTATTCCTAAAAACTCATTTAGTTCCTATCAAATTCATGTTTGTTGGTCTTGAGACCAATTCCTAAGTCTGATTCTTCTCAAACTATTCCAACTCTTCTTCCATAGATTTGATCTAGTTCTCATCCTTACATTCTTCAGTTATTTTTTTAGGTTCTATCTCAAAAAGTAAATAAAATTGTGCATGTTCCTCTGTCATAGCAGCTTTTCTCCTTTTCAACTCACCTTTTCTCTTATCTCCAATGATTTGATCTTCAAAATGATTGTTTTATACATAATTAAGAGTCTTAGGGATATTTTTTGGAGCTTCTTCCTCTTCAATTGTCATGTCTTTTTCCTTCTCTTCATGATTTTCTTCTTCAATGCAAGGGGGTTCATCAAATTCATATCCTTCTATCAACACAAAACTCTAATTTGGTTCTTCATCCAATTTGACACTTGCACTTTCAACTATCTTCTTTAACCTTTTATTGTAGCACCGATAATCCTTTCTCTTTGTAGAATATCCAAGGAAGATTCCTTCATCCAATCTTGCATCAAACTTTCCCAAGCTTTCTTCATCTCTTCTGATATAGAATTTTCTTCCAAATACTCTAAAATATTTCACAGTAGGAGGTTTTTCATACCATAACTCATATGGATTCTTTGAACTATTCACTCTTTCTTGACCTCTGTTAAGTATGTACATTGTAGTATGAATTACTTCTCTCTAGTAGACATCTGGTAGATTTTCTTCCTTCATCATGGTTCTTGTTATTTCTTGAACTATCATGTTCTTCCTCTCCACAACTCCATTTTGTTGAGGAGTCCTAGGAGCTGATAACTATCTCTTTATTCCGTGATCTTCACAAAAACCATTAAACTCATTGGAGGTGAACTCACCACTTAGACCTCAAGAATTTTATTTTCAAATCCATTTCATTCTCAACCATAGATTTAAACGCTTTAAACTTATCTAGAGCTTCTGATTTTTCTTTGAGAAATGTCACCCAAGTCATTCTAGAATAATCATGTATCAATAACATAAAATACCTATCACGCTTCTTATTCTGGTAGGTCCACATAGGTATGTACGCACCAAATCCAAAGGTTCTACAGTAGAATATTATTTAGTTTTGAACCTTTTATTTGTCTTCTTTCCAAACTAGAATTTCTTACAGATTGCATTGATAATTATTCTTGGGAGATCTATCACAACACCAATAGAACTGATCTTCACTACATTATCAAAATTGATTTGACCCATTCTTCTATGTCATAGCCAACTTTCATTGATTTGAGACATGAAGCACTTGACACCACCACCTTTGAGTTGATAAACATTACCTTATGTCCTTGTTCCTGCAGTAACCAAAGTTTTGGATCTTCCTTTTCTGATTTCACAACCACCATTCTGAAACACCAAATTGTAACCTCTACTACACATTTTTCCTACACTAAGAAGATTATGCTAGAGACCCTAGAGACCCTTGACATAAAGAACATCATCTATTTTATGCTTCTCATCAAAACTATTGAACCTTTTCCACAGATCTTAGCAGATGTATCATCACCAAACTTAACAAGACCACCATCATACTTTTGAAGTTTAAAAAACTTACTCTTATCACATCTCATATGATATGAGCATCCACTATCAATTATCTAGTAGTTCCTCTCCTCTCTCGCATGAAAAATAGTCACCATAGTTCCTTCAATATTGTGATCTATTTATGAAGAAATTTCCTTCATACATCTTTCAAGATTAGAAGAATTAGTTCCAACATTTAGAGCCATGAACAAGAATTCATCACTATCTTCATCAAGATAGTTTGATTCCTAATCATCAGATACACCATTGTCTATTTCAACATAGTAAATCTTTGTGATATATTTACCTTTATGATCCTTATGTTTTTAATTTACAACTTTGATTGGACATTTAGAAGCATGATGACCTATCTTTCCTCAATTGAAACACTTAAAGGGTAACCTAACTCTATATTTTCTTGTGCCTTGTTTCAATCTCTTTACAAAATTTTCTTCAACGTCATCAAGATCATCAAGATCTAATTCATCATCCTTCTTTGTCTTGTTTAATTTAAAGGTAGTTTCTTTCTTTGTATCATCTTGACCAAACTCTCTCAATTCATAAAAAATTAAAGCACCAAACATCTGATCTCTAGAATATTGATCTAAATTTTGAGCTTCCTCAATAGCAGAAACTGTAGAACTATAAGATTAGGAAGAGTTCTTAATACCTTTTTCAAAAATTCACTTTCTTCCATCTTACCACCAATACCATTGATGTTATTATCAACTGCATCCACTCTGAGCATGTAGGAAGTAATATCTTCTTCTTCTGACATCCTTAGTTTTTCAAATTTAGCTTTGTAGTTTTACATCTTTGCTTGCTTGACCTTATCATCTCCTTCATAAATACACTACAACTTTGTCCAAATATCTTTAGCAGTCTTGAGGCTTATCATCTATCCAAGTTCTGAATAAGAAAGTCCACTCAATATAGTAATTCTTTCTTTTCCATTGTTCTCATAATCCTTGATCTCATCATCAATTGTCAAACTAGTAGCAAGCATAGTATATCTAGTTTCAACTAACTTCTAAACACAAAACCCTAGGGAAACAAGAAAGGATTCCATCTTGGCTTTCTAGTAATCATAATTTGTTCATTCAAACATAGGAGATTTGGAACCCTTCATATGCACTATTTGGATCTACCTCAAGTGGTTAAGCTTCTTCGAAGGAACCATGAATTTGATACCAATTGTTAGACGCAAAGGACAACTAAGAGGGGGTGAATCAGTTGTACATTAAAACACTTAATCCCTCATTAAATTTCAAACCCTTATCAATATTTAAACCCTTATTAAGCATTAGCATAATATAAACATGTGAAATAGAAACATAGTAACAACCATACACAATAGAACACCAAATTTACATGGAAAACCCTATCAAGAAAAAACCACAGTGAGGATTAGCGCACATATATATAAATAGCAACATCAAATACAATAGGCTCACTACTAGAAGGTCTCAATACCCAAAAGAGAAGAAAGGCTCACTACCTAAAGGACTCACTATCTAGAAGAAAGAAGAATAATACTTTTTCAAAGAGATTCACTATCTCAGAGCAATAGGAAAAATCCACCACTGCAACTCAACACCATCTGTAACCTTCAGCTCACTACCTCTAGCAACTTTAGGAACATTGAAAATGTAGACACCTTTTTCTCATTGCATACAGATTCATAGGCATTTAAGCTTGCACTCAAATCACCACACGTGATCACATACACATCTCAAACACACCTTAATTCATATCTCCAACAATTCCCCTTGCATTTATACCATTCATAACCTAAACAATCTTAATTAGGTCTGCCTCAATGAGATGTATGCACCTCAAATGTGCAACCCCAAAATAGGTTGGCACCAAACACTTCCACAATGGAAATAAGTGAAGACGGAACATGCCAATGGTTAACTAGCACCCAAATATACATCAATGCACTTTACCGTACTTCCACAAACAACAAATAACCTCCACAATTAGTGCTAGCATGCTAGGTCAGCAAAACCTACACTAATACTAACAGGCGACCACACACACACCTCTCTAGATCCAAAAAAAACATGTGGACCACAAATCAACACTTCACAACATCCACACAACATCCCAAAATATTCTAGCATCATCAGAATATTTTGTAACACTGCCACAACCACCTAAAACTAAAAACACTTTATTTTGTGCAACTAGACATACTGCCACAAAATACAACTTATTAATCTAGACTTGTGGAACACCTAAAAATATAAAACTCCAAGGGAAGGTAGATATAGACAATATTAGCATGTTCCCAAATCTGAAAGATAGGAAAGAACAATGCAGAAAAATGCGAAGTAATTCCATTTCTCTCAGATAACCTTCTTCACAAAAAAACACATTATCAAACATATCTTCCACTGCAAAATGATCTAGAACCTAAAACTCTGGATACAACACTCTAAACACTTCTAATCATCACATCCAAACTACACAGGCATATCTTCAACTATGAAGAAATGTGGAACACAACACTAAACACACCTCTATCACACTACACACTCTTTTATTCAAATTTTCTCAAAAGCACTTGGAAACTAACTGAACCAGTTGTATCAGCAACATCACAAATGCCTACTCAAAACCATAAACACTTCTCAACATGACCACACTAGAGGTTGACATCAAACCACAACATAGATAAAAACATAGTGCAACACTCTCCAACAATCTCCATACATTGAGGTTGACATCAATGTGACATCAGATCACAAAACTTCCATATGAGGGATTGATATCAATGAAAAAACTAATTAAAAAACTAAAAACCTCCAACAACTCCAAATCTCCAACACTACCACTGAAAACTTCAACAAAGGTTCATTTATGCATAGAAGATCTACACACCAACTAAAGTAATTTAAATCTTCTTTCATGTTGAATACTTCATCACCTTTTCCTTTTTAGGGGGCTAAAAGGTTCTGTAAGTGAAATCTCCCTCTAAGATAATGCACTACCTTAGTTTGTCTTGAAATCTTGTGCAGAGTGCATAAGAGTGGAATCATCCTTCTTCTCATGATCTTCTACTCATTGCATACAAAGTAATAAGCATTTAAGTTCACACTCAAATCAGCACACTTGATCGTATTCGCATCTCACACACACCTTACTTCATATCTCCAACAATTCACCTTGCAAATTTATACCTTCCACGACCTAAACAATCTTAATTAGGTCGGCCTTAATGAGATGTATGCACCTCAAACGTGCAACCCCAAAATAGTTTGGCACCAAACACTTCCACGGTGGAAAGAAATGAAGATATACCACGCCAAGAGTTAACTAGCACCCAAATATACATCGACACACTTTATCATGCTTCCACAAACAATAAACAACCTCCACAATTAGCGCTAGTATGCTAGGTTAGCCAAACCCACACTAACACTAACAAGCAACCACACACTAACAAGCGACCACACACACGCCTCACCAGATCTGAAAACAACATGCGAACCACAAAGAAACACTTCATAGCATCCACATAACATCCTAGAATATTCCAACATCATTAGAATATTTTGTAACACTGCCACAACCACCTAAAACTGAGAACACATCATTCTATGCAACTAGTCATACTGCCACATAATACAACTTATGAATCCAGACTTGTGGAATAACTAAACACACAAAAACTCCAAGGAAAGGTAGATATAGACAATATTAGCACATTCCCAAATCTAAAGAATAGGAAAGAACAATGCGGAGAAATACGAAGCAATTCCATTTCTCTTGGTAACGTTCTTCACAAACAAGCACACTGTCAAACAAATCTTCCATTGCAGAATGATCCACAAACTTGAAACTATGGATGCAACACCTCTAAACACTTCTAATCATCACATCCAAACTGCACAAGCATATCTTCAACCATGAAGAAATGTGGATCACAACACTTAACACACCTTTGTCACACTACATAGTCTTTTATTCAAATTTTCTCAAAAGAACTTGGAAACTAAGTGAACCAAAAGTTTGAGGTAACCACAAGATTTATTGTAGAAGCTATGGGTCTACAAAATAATGGGCTTAAAGTTGCAAAGAAAAGCAAGGTGAACTATCAGAAGTTTGTCGACAAATTCCTACATGAAGGGGAGAATCTCAAGAGATTTCAGAACGGGTATGCAAGATTGGAACTCCCTCCTCCCTTTCCTTTAGTTAGCTTATTTGTTATGTGATACTTTACTCTTGAGGGTAGGTATATTTCGATACATGCGTACCATTTCCTCCTGCTAAACCACATTCAGCATGGTGAGAGAATCAATTTTCCTTTTTATTTGTTGTCCTCCCTACAACTTAATATCAAAAAGGGCACCAGTCCTCCCCTCCACCAAAGTCTCATGCTAACCCTGTATAAGTATTCCCTAGCATTGAATCCTCATGGCAACCCTTTAGCTGGTAGAAATGAGAACCCTAATCATTTTGAAGAAGATATTGAGGAACAGCCTGTTTAGGAAAACCCTGCTGCTATTGAAATCCTGACTAAGGAACCTATCCCTCGCCAGCCTCCTACAATTGGTGCTAGGCGGGTGCTTATCCCTGCTAAAAGTAACTCTCATGTGGCCAATGTTTCAAACCCCTCAACTCTGATGTCGCAAAAGAGTGAGGAAAAAATAATTTTTGAGATTGAGCTCATTAGAGCTACACCAAAGAAAAGGAAACATTCGCCTTTGTTGTTGGAACTCCTCAAGCCTAAGAAACCTAAAAGAGACTTAAATCCTAGGGATGTAATTAATATCACTAAGGAAGGGAATCAGAATGAGGAGATGAAGGAAACTTTGCAAGTGGAAGGGAGTGGAGGTAGTGGGGGGAGAAGGTCGGCTCGCTTGGCTAAAACAACCTCAAAGGATAAAAAAGGAAATTAGAAAATGATTGTGTGTGAGGAGGAGGACCTGGGGTATGAAGAGTTTGAAGCCCAAGAGGAAGATGACTCTAAGGATATGGACTTTGAGCAATCAACTTATGAGATGGGGGAAGATGGTTCAGAGGAGGATAAGGAAGAGGAAGAGGATGAGAAAATTGAGAAATCCGAGGATAAGAATGAGGTCAAAAATGTTCAATATGTTGGGGATTTGGGTACGGAGAACAAAACTGAGGACTTAAGTAATGAATTTTCAAAGAGTAGACTAACTTTTTTGTAGGTTTAGTTCGAAGATATGGAGAAGGCGTTAGTTACGCTCATGAAGGTAACTAACATACTGATGAGGAGGGCAATGCTGGGAGCTACTTCTAGAGAAACAAAAATCACTAGGAAGCTAAAGAAACAGGGGAAACTTAATACCTTGAAGATGTTGGACAAGACCAAGGGACCTGATTGGAGAGAATACATTGCTCTCATGGGCGAGTATGGGGACCTGTTGAAGAAATCCAATTAATGGCTTGTTGTAGTTGCTCTATCATTATTGATGAGTTTTTTATCCTTTTGTTTTAACATCTGAGACTGTTATTTTAGTATTGCTATGATATGGTGGAATACCACCTGGGACATTGTTGACTTAATTAATGGTTTACATAACTAAGTATGTTGGTTAAAACTTAATGTTTTTTATTAGTACTAGTTGGACTATGGTTACTATTTTAAATGTTGGCTTTTGTGCTAATACTGATTTTTTTGGTTTATTGGTGGTGTTGTTTCCCACCTCTCTCTATTTCCTTTTTGTTTGTTGTTGTAACCATGGGATTAGGGCCCTTCCCTACTTATCTAATCAAAAACTAAGTGACAAACTACATTTCCAACACCACAAATGCCTGCTCAAAACCACAAACACTTCTCAACATGAACACACTAGAGGTTGAAATCAAACCATGAAACAAATGACAACATAGTGCAACACTCTCCAACAATCTCCATACAATAAGGTTGACATCAATGTGACATCAGATCACAGCACATCCATACAATGGATTGATATCAATAAAAAGCTAATGAAAACACCGAAGATATCTGACAACTCCAAATCTCCAACATTACTTCCACTAGAAACTTCAACAAAGGTTCATTTATTCACAATAGATCTGCACACCAACTGATCTGATCTAATCTTCTTTCATATTGAATACTTTAGTACCTTTTCCTTTTCAAGGAGATAAAAGGTTATGTAAGTGAAATCTCCCCCTAAGATAATGCATTGTCTTAGTTTATCTTGGAATCTTGTGTAGAGTGCACCAGAGTGGAATCATCCTTCTTCTCATGGTCTTTCAATTTATTTCCCTTCTTTTGTTAGTAGAGTATTCCATCCCTTTTCTGATTCTGAATATGTGGCTTCACAAAACCACTCCTACAATGATTTTCCTTATGTCCCATCTTATTACATTTATATCACATAATGTTCAACATGCTCTAGAAAAAAAAAATTCCTCTTTACTTTAGATTTGCACTCATCATCCTTGTGACCATATTTGTTGCAAGCATAGCAATAACAATGAAATAAGGCAGTATTGTTTTGTTGAGGCATAAATGATCTTATAACTATGTTATCATTTCTTCTTTGTCTAATTCTACAATCAACAACCTTATGCCAAAATTTACTACAAAGAAAATAGTAACCTTGATTGAACCTAGTAGGAGCATGTTGTCTTGCAGATGAAGAACTTATAGATATTTTTTTCTTTTGGTCAAAATTGGAACCACGTTCTTTCTTGCCATTTTGAATAGTCTTTGCATTGCCAAAGCCATTCTTCTTAGAGACTTCATTACAAGATTTCTCCTCCTTTTTTTCAAGCCTTTCAATTGATTTGGAGCTATCCTCATAACCAGACTTCTCTCCTTTGTCATTTTTTTCATTTTTTCTTTCCAAGGCATTCCTCGGAGTGGCAATCTCCTCCTCAAGCTTTAAACATTCAACAGCCTTGTTATTGAGCTTGAAATTAAAGAAATCTTCAATCCTCTTGCCTTCTTAAACCTTTATTATTAAATCAAAGATCATACCTCCTGCCATTTTTAATTTGATTTCATATCTTTACCTTCTACTTTGGCTTTCAATTTGTTAGTTTCTTCCTTTGATCTTTCAAGCAAGCTCTCATATTTCTATTTTAGTGTCTTTAATTCATTCAGGTGTTTTAGAGAAGACTGATTTTTTCCTTCAAAACCTATTTCCCAATCATCTAAATTGAAGTCCAAACCTCTAGGTTCCATTGATTCTATATCCAAATTAGAAAAGAACATCTCTTCATCACTCAAGGAGTCAGACTCCTTACATTTTTCAACATTACACTTTCTCTCAATAGTATTATAGGCCATAAAGAGGGTTTCATCATTTGATTCATTCTCTTCATCTTTAGAGTAACCACTAATTTCCTTGGAATAGAGACCATTCTTAACCTTATCTCTTTTGTTACTATCATTTGATTCTTTATAAGGACATTTAGATGTAAAATGACCAATTCTTCCACAATTGAAAATTTGACAAGGTAACTTACTTTTGTACTTGCTAGTGCCTTTTTTTAACCTTCTTACAAAGTTTGCTTCAACCTCATCAAGGTCATCATTCTGATCAGGATCCTCATATTCAATCTTTTTATTGGCTTTGAAATAAGTTTCTCTTTTTGGAACATCCTTGTTAAATTATCTCATCTCAAAGGCGGTAAGAGCACCAAACATTTCATCAACTGAATATTGGTCCATGTCTTTGGATTCTTCAATGGAAAACACTTTATGACTATAAGATCTTGGGAGAGACCTCAAAACCTTCTTCACAATCTCACTTTCTTTTAATTCTCCACTAAGACCAATGATGCCAAAGACAACTTCTTGTACCCGGAGCATATAACTTGCAATGTCTTCATCTTCTATCATCTTTAGAGTCTCAAATCTACTTTTAAAGATCTGCATATTCACTTGCTTTACTTTTGTATCACCTTCAGAGATGATGTTGAGCTTTTCCAAACATCTTTAGCAGAGCTGCAATTCATCACTTTCAAGAGCTTAGAGTTAGCCAATCCACACAAGAGAGCATTCCTCGCTTTGGAATTGCATTCATATAATCTAATTTATGTTGGATCTATTGGAGTAGCAGGAGCAACATATCCATCCTTGACTGACGACCAAACACCAAACCCTAGGGATTTTAGGTGTCCTTCCATTCTCAATTTTTAGAAAGCATAATTAGTCCCATCAAACCTAGGAAACTTGTATGATCCATCATGTTCCATCTCGTATCTTTGCATCAAGATGTTAAGCTTCTTCAGAGGAACTTGGATCTAATACCAATTGTTGAACACACTAAGAGACTAAGAGGGGGGTGAATTAGTCTTATCAAAAACTTAAGCCTTTCTAGAACATAGAAACTCTTTAGCACAATGCAAACTTCCTAACTCAACCAAAACTTTAAACAGATATAGCAGTTACACTTTCAACAAGATCAACAACCTTCAATAATGAAAGACATAGCAATTTTATCCTTAATTAGATCAACAAAAAATGAAAAGAAGCATAGAACACACATATGCACAAGGAGACACCAAATTTACATGGAAAACCCAATGAGGGAAAAACCACAGTGAGAGTTAACTCATAATATAAAGTATCACTACCAAAAAGGACTTGCAAACCGAGGCTCACTACCTCAACACAAGATACAAAGGACTTGTAGAACTGAAGCAAACATAACTCTAGGTGCAAGATACAAGAGCCTAATGAGATTCGCTATCTCAATGAAGGATACAAATATTTAGATAAAGATTACAATTTTTTTCAACATAACACTCTACTAATTGAGGTGTTGTCTACTTGCACATCTGATCTTTCCTCTTCACAATGTAGCACTAACTCTGCTGGATATTCAATACATTCCACACACTTCTTTGCACTTTTTCACACTTCCATATTTTTTGCATCCAAAATGATCTTACATTTATATCCACAATAACATTTTAAAACTTCAATTAAGTCAACCAGGAAGAAGATAAACAATGAATTCAACAAGTCATCCACCAAAGCATAATGTGATCTTATCCTGATGATAGAGAGGACCAAAAACAAACTTATTGCATCTTCCAATGTGATCTAAAATAATTCACATTGTAGCTCACATCAATCTAAGTCAGCATCAAGGAAATGTGTAGAAGAAACATGAAGCACACAACCAATCATCCAAAAAACATACTTCCAATTAAATTTAGTCAAGGTGATTCTAACCAAGATAGGTCAAGACCTAAATCTAACTTAAAACATCTTCAATTGTTGGCACAAACCCCCAATCATATGATGCAAGAAAAATAACAAGCCTTGTCAGTCAGATATCCACAAATAACTCAAAAAACCAACACAAGACACAATACAACACCAAAGTGGCCAATAAACATTATGTGGATCATATGGGGATGTTTCGTGAACATGCAACAACACTTTCAGGAACTTATTCCCTATTGGCATACCCTCAATAACCATCACAGACCAAACAAGAACAAAACACTTCACCTAAGAAGCACAAAACACATTATCAAAAGTTGTATCATCAACAAATCAACTTGCAAACTACTTCATTACATGAAATTGGAACTGAGACGTTACACAAATGTTGAGAATATATTCACCAAGCCATATGAGCAAAGACATAAATGTGAAGAAATACAGATAATTTCCCATACCAATCCAAACAACCAACAATACTACCAAACTTCTACAATTCACAAAAATCTCCTCAACAACATTGGTGACCTAAAAAGATAGGAGTGCAACATCCACAAGGCACTAACTTTGAATCCCAAACCGCAAGACCACATCTTCAACAACGGAGTAATGTGGAGCATTCTCCCAAACAGACTTCAATGCAAGTTCTAGGATTAGAACCACTTAAGAAACTTGTGGAGGCCAAAACTTTCTTTCAAAAACACATACTTCATTAGGAACATTAGTAGAGAGCATAAAACATACTGTAGACATTCAAAAACATCTCTCCAATGTCAACAATACTTCTAATGCTTTTGATTCTCATCTTAATTCTTTTGATCCTCATCTTAATATATCATTATGAAACCAACTCTATTGACATAAATCATACTCAATGTTTCTTAGATAAGACATGACATCTAGCCATGAACTTCAGTAAACTTTTGATAAGACATGATATCCAATCATTAACTTCAACAAACATCAGATATTGCATGGCATCCAATCATGAACTTCATCAACTCTTCTTAGATAAGACATGACATCCAACCATGAAGTTTAGAAAACATCAGATAAGGCATGAAATTCAATCATGAACTACAACAACTCTTCTTTAGATAAGGCATGACATACAATCGTGAGCTACAACAACTCCTCTTTAGATAAGGCATGACATCCAACCATGAACTTTAGCAACTCTTCTATACATTAATTTTAGCCCATACTAAATATAACAATGACAACCAATGCCAAGGACTAACAACCTTCTTTACTTCTCAAGTGTTGACAATGATGACAACCACAAATAATTCAAGTACTGCCATCAACCACTGCCAACAATCTCACAAACATATGTTACAATCTTACCAAGTGTTAATATCAATGACAACCAAAAATTAAACATGTGTGTAATTAAAAAATAAAATTAGTGTTGTTAGGGTTGTGTACCTTAAAAAATAAACTTCACTAGATGACACACTATGATAGAATATTGATAACTAAGAGATAAATAGAGTTGAGACATGAATCATTAGTAGTTAAGTGTCTTGAACAAAATCATACTAGTAATTTTATCTTACAAATTTGTGATCATGCCCTATAGACCCTCTAATCTTTTCTAAAGTAGAAATAGGGCTTTGGTACCTACAAGAAGTGTTCACATGTGTCATTTGATGCAAGGAAAATAGGGGGTGGTGCTAAAGAGCACTATGGAGCTTGGTATGCAAAGATTACAGTCTTAGACTTGTGCCTTAGTCAAGCCTCAAGACTGAGTTAACAATAAAAATAAAGAGAGATAATAGGATGGCAATGAATTTCAATGTGTGGATATTAGAATGTTGTTGCTCATTGACTACTAATTTTGTTGATTTGTTTGTGCAAATCTATGTGTGATAGCACACATAATGTGTCCCTTTAAATGGATTCCTTGACAATGAATATCACTAGATGTAGAGAATTTGAATGTTTGCTAGTTTATGGTAAAGAATGACTAATGCACTTAGTGTAGGTCTAGAAAAGGAAAGTCTATTTCGACACCTTTTGTCAAAACGTGATAGTTTCATTCATTCCCTCATATGTGTGAATGATCTAGAATGATGTCTTTAAATACACAACCCTGGACATGTGAATTTGAATTATTGAGAACTAGATCAAAGAGTTCTAAATAGACAATATTATATGTCTAAATGATAGATCAAGTTTTGGATCAATGAGAACACCAAAATAATCAAATTATGTGCTAATAAACATCAATCCAAATTATAATATAAACTAAAATATATAAATTAATTAAGATATCCAATTTTCTACTCTAAAAACTCTCTTCCAAACAATTTCTCATTATTCCAAAGATAAAAAACAAATTAAAATTTAATTTAACAAATACGGTCTCCTAACTTTCTAGAGAATTGAATTCCTCTTTAAAATAATCTAGTTCATGAAATAATGCTATGAACTAAGCTCGTTGGAAAAAAGTTTGTTTATGGATCTCTCATTACGTATGAAAAAATATTATACTAGAATAGAGACTTCTGGCAAAAGAAATCCATATATAAAAAATAACAAAGGTCTTTACTTTGTAGAATGTTCTAGAACTAATAATTAAATTATTCTCTCTGTTTATTCTGATTATCAGCCGGCTATGAAACGGCAATTTTACTTGGTCAAAGGAGAACCTTCCACGACGTATTTCAACTCATTCATCAACTCTTTCCAGATTGTTTCCAAGTGGCCCTCATTCTCGAAGAGACCTCATAATTTAGATTATAACACCTGAAACTTTCAATCCATTTCTTATATAAATACTTTTGCTTGGTATTGCCTTTTAATCAGTCAATCTGTTCTGCTTTATTTATCTGTGCTGTGCAAAGAAGCATACAATTGAGCCCACTTCATAAAGAACAACATAATCAAAAGAAATCGACCAGAATTATTTTTTTGGGTGCAATTGTATAGTATGTCTCAAGATATTGCAGCGTGGGAATTGGTATTGGCGATGAAGAGACCGCTGAAGACAGAGCTTTATGAGCTTCATACTATTTATGAGGAGGAGGAGGAGGAGGAGATTGAAGGCACAACATTATTATTTGGTGATTCAGTGCATAGCAGACATAAATCCAGACATGGGAGGTTTTCATATATGGCAATACTGATGGGTTTGATGGTATTCTTGCTATTTCTTCTGGGACGGCCTCTTGTCGAAGCAAACGTTGTGCTATTGAATTAAATGGTCTGTTTTTTGACGTACTTTTTTGATGATAGGTCATTGAGTGTGATCCAAAACGTCGAGTAAAAAAACATGTACAGTTTAAATCAGAAACGTGCACTATTTGAATTGATGAACTGTGGAAAACTCATACCAACTATGAATGAATATGTCAACATTTACTTTGATGGATTGTAAATTTTAACAGTTTTCCTATTCCATATATTTATGAATATATTTCCATGGAAGAAATACATTGTGAAGATTGTATGGATGAAATTGCTCTGTGTAGTGTGTGAAAATCATGTGAAATGTGGGCAGTTTGATTTTGTGTCATTGTGGATGTAATTCTTTTCACTTTGAAAGATTACAAGCTTTCTAAGTTGTGAGAAAATAAAACATGATGATTAGGGTAATTAATAAAGTATGTAATTTAATTAATTTAACTAAATTTATCATATAAATGGGATAAATTATTTAATGGGTTTACTTCTTTGGTCTTATTTACCATTAGTTTACTTAAGTTTATTTGGAACATTTTTAGAAAATTATTATTTTATATCTCAAGTCATAAGATTGAGACACATGTTATAATTTTATGTTGTCATGTGTCTCACCTTGGCTTACATAAACAAGGGGTTCACATTGTAATCTAGTCTACTATATCAAATTAAATTCATGTTCACATATTGTGCATTTGAATCATTTGATAGAATAAAATTATTCTCATATGTTTGGTCTCTCTATATTTTCACTGAAGGTATTAGATCTTAGGTGGCTACCTCCTGTAGTACCCCTCCATTTATGCTTATATTTTCTGCTGTTATGATTTCATACTGTTAGACTATGATACGCTGTTTGGATATTTTGATCGCTGGTTTTGAGCGACAGTGGATTTATTCTGTGACATGATGATATATTGTATGGTGATTACTGATTTCAGACATGCTTTGATATAGCGTAGATGTTTATTTTCAGATGAATATTGTTATGTATATGTTTATGATGGACTAACTGCTTTTTAATTCGTCAGTCTGATGTGACGTGTATTGGTGTGGAGAACGGAATCGCATCACTCGCTTGCGAGTGCCCTGTGATGTCCGTGATTTTCTCCGCACGGTGTGCCTGTACAATGGTTTATATATATATGCATGTTATTGTTTGGTTGCAGGATTGCAGGTACATGACACCGACTCCACTTGGTTACTCAGGTCTGAGCGTGTCAAGACTCAACGAATATGTTGATTAGGAGGTAGTAGTTTGGTTCATCCTAGTCTAGTCTATAACCCGGTCACAGTACATCGTCTGTTTTAGTTCAAAGTCATAGGTTGCCTTGTACTTTTCCATTTGGTTTAATTGCTTGAAAGGAAAAATGTCAATTTTAATAATAGTTTATTATGTTTTATTTCCTGTTATTTAAATTAAATTTTAATGTTAAAGAAATTAGTTTTGCAAAGTTATTTAATTAATTAATTAGTTTGTTTGGTTAAATGGTTTGATCATAAAGATTAAATTTATTTAATTAAATTAATTAATTAATTAATTAAATTAAATTGTTTAAGTGTGAATAGTTTTATTTGAAATTAAATATTATTTTTGTGGAAATGGCATGCTTTATTATTAAATATATTTGCAATTTGTAAATTGTTAATTTTAAATAAATAAAATAAATGCATGCAATTTGAATAATTAAATTTAAAATTTAAAATGAATTGAATTCATGCAAATCATGGAAGGCAAGATTGCCGAGAAATGGTTAATAGATATTTTGCACTTCTCGACATGTGTGCAAGTGGCATTTATTGAATTTTGTTGAAGAATTGTTCACGGAGGTTAATTTGGATCTGGAAAAACACAGAGGGAGGCTATTCTATTTTCTCTTCACGGGAAAAATATCAGTGCTTTTGCTAAATTTTTCTGTATATGCTTTTGGAATATTGTATACTTGTGGAAAAATCTCTGGTTGCTATTTGGGTCTTGTTCTCGGGAAAATTTTTGGAAGGCTACAGGCAACAGAGGCTACAGAGGTTCTCATCACCAAATCAATTTCTAAAGCTTTGGGAAATCGGGTATTCTTCTTGTGGTTTTAATTTGTTGTTTTGAAATATTATCTGTGAAAGAAATCTCTTTAGTTTAAATCCTCTGTATTTTTCAAAAAAAAATTGTTGTGTATTCCCGGAATGGGATTTTTTAAGTTTCTTTTCTTTCTGGAAAAAATGAGTTTGTGTGAAAGGAAATTATTGAATTCATTTGAAAAATAATGCGTACTGTGAAATTTCCCTATTTCCCTTTTGAATTTCCTTTTGAAACATTTATAGTTTCCCCGATTTCCCTACTATAACCCCGTATATATTTCTTTATTCTCTAGTTTAAGATAAAACCCTGTTGGAATTTGTTAGATATATATATATAACCTCATATATTAATTGGATTGTGAAATGTTTTGGAAATTATATATATGAATTTATGTTGAAATCGCCGTACAGGCGTATTCTTTTTAAATCGGATTAAATTTCCGTATTCGCGGAATTGCAAATCCGCAGGTTATTGTTTATTTATTTTATATGTAATAGAATGCGAATTCCATACTACTGCGATATATGTTAAGGGGGCCGTGGCTACCCCACAGCTGCCCCCATATGGGGCGACGACTGTGGAGGCAGTTGGCGCTGCCCTCACAGGCAGCGGTGGCTGTCTCACAGCCGCCTCCCCATACGGGGAGGGTTGTACATACACAGTTTGCGTCTGTATAAAATGTGTTCATTCTGTGTTCAAACTGGAAATTACGAAATTTACTTTATTTCGACTATTAAATTCGATTTAGGGTTTCAGTGTTATTTTTAAATATTTATATATATATGTATATATATAGATATATGTATTTTGTATATATATTTAATGTTGAGAATATTTGATTAAAATATTAATGTGGAAAATTTATTTTGGAAAAATGAGAAATAAGAATTTATTATATATATATCTATATATATGTATGTATATATGTATATATATATATGTGTATTTTGTATATATATTTAATGTTGAGAATATTTGATTAAAATATTAATGTGGAAAATTTATTTTGGAAAAAATGAGAAATAAGAATTTATTTGTATTTAGATAGTTATGCATATAATGTTTTCAATGAGCATAATTATTAAATGTTTTAAGAACTGTTGTTAAGTAAAGAAAAAGATTAGAAATAGATACTTTCTCTCTTTTAATTGTTTGACTGGATTTAATATATCCCAATGATAGACGTGTATTCGTTTTAAGTTGTTTTAAATTTTATTGGGTAAAAAGGGGGAGATTTATCTTTACGTGATTTTAAGTCTTCTAGTTCCAGTCTCTTCAAGGGAGTAAATTTGACTTTGGTTCCATGTGATTGAACAAGTTAGGGTAGTGCACCTGATTTTGTGAACGAATTGTGATGTCCTTTCTGGTATATTTGGTATTATATGTTGAATTTGTGCACTTTGTCTACCCTAGATAGTAAACTTAGATTTCTTTGTTATTTTTAGGGGAGTGGCTTTTTGTAAGGGCCGACACACAAAGTGGTGTCAGGGTAACTTACAAAGAGTTAGTAAGTCAGTGATAACTAAATGACACAATAGTTAGATTAAAACTCTTAACAAGATGTTTATGCCTCACTTATGACTCTTGAGCTAGTTCAGTCTTGAGTATAAGATGAGAAGGCTTGGAATGGAAAATTGGTGTCTTGTTTCTTCAAAAGACATTCGATTCCGCAATGATTTGCAATGGGGCTGGGTTTCGTAAGAGGTTACCAGGGTAACCCAAGGTTGGGGGCCGGAACCTAGGAAGAAACACTAGGGTAACCTTTGCAACATTGTGATGACACTCCACCTAAAATAATAGTTAACTTGTGTATGTAGTACATTCAATTGTCTAAAATCTGGAAGCAATGTAACCATTAGTTAGTACTTGTGTCTAGGGTTAGTAGATTATGTCTAGGTAACCATATTACTATCTCCTAGCATGGGGGGTGGACCTACGGGTACCACATGGTTGGGTGAACGTGCACCTTACTCTGTTGGGTCCCCAGTTTATGATCATGGCATCTAGAGCTTCATGGATGGAGAGCTCGCACTTGGAAACTTAGATGTACTTCTTCATTGTAATTTGTAAATCTTGTATTTGAAAACATCCCTCAATTGTATATGAGGTGAACATTGTAAATGTAATTGTAATTATTATTGAACTACCTCATCAGATGGATGAGTGTTGTATTATTTTATCAAATGCAATGTATGAAACATGTTAGTACTTTATGTTATCTTGAATGGAGTTCCAAATGAAATGCAATGTTTATCTTTATGTTATGTAATTAATATGTGCAATGCGAAATACTAAAGTCGTCTATGGAAACTCAAGTAGTGTAACATCGCGTAACTTAACGAATGTATGCAACTAATTAACTTAATAATTATACTTTTAAAAAAAAATTATTACACTTTTATACACAATTGCAACATTCCTTAGGTTATTATGACAGGCATTACATAACAATTGTAACTGTATGTTTACACCATTGTATGTTAAAATTAGTTGGAAGAGAATTGTAGGTATGCTAATAAACAATTGACATAATGGAATTTAAAAGCACTTAAACAAAGATGGGAAAATGGAATATATAGAAGAGTGTATTGTTTTGAATGCCATATACTAAAAGTATTAGACAACAAAATCTTAGAATGAGAAGTCGATAGATTAATAGAATAGAATCATCAAAACATGCCACTGGATTGTACAAGTTGTACCCTCTAGTTATTGTTGTGTAGTATCTTTGTACATGTTTGGCATTATACCCATATTGCACAAATTATTACTTAGTATGTTTTTTTAAAATTCAACTTAGAAATTCTTGAAAAGATGATGGCACATAGGTTGAGGTAGATGCAAGAACAATTGTCTTGGAGCATTTTTTGTAAGTTAGACGATAGGGTGGGAGTAGAAGCATCTGGCGAGGGTTGTAGTTGTTCCAGACATGTCTCTTCACTGCGACGCCGAGCAATATGTTTGTTGTTGTCAAGCCTAGAGTATCTCTCAAATGAGAAAGTTGGATTAATATGGAGTCTTTTAATTGATTTAACATGAGAAATAGTTGTAAAATTCAACCCTTGCCTCTCTTTGTTGCCTATGTTTATTGTTGCTCTATCTAATGTTAAGCCTTGTGCTTTAGGTATTGTGATTCCCCATGCCATAGTGAGTGGGATTTGTGTTTGACTACCCCGACTTATAGTTGGGATGGGGATGTATCTCATATTTTCTAGGTCCCATGGTGGACCAATGTAATTTTGGAAGCAAACAACAACATAGTCAGGCGGGTTTGGCAGTTTACAATGTGCATTGTAGACAATAGTTGTAACAACACCAAAGGATCCATTCACTCGGCCAGCTTGAATCCACAAATTTGTTGTTAGCATCACCTGTTCACCAACACAAAGTAGAAATTCTGGGAGAAGTTGGTTGTCATCTCCATGATGAGATGCCTGTTGCTATGCTACTCGAGCAATGCTAATGGCTATGGGTAGATTTAACTATTTGATCATTTTTTTGTTGTGGAATTCGACCAAGTCATTTGTAACAAACAAATGTGTAGCAACATCAAATTGTTCTCTTTTTGTGGCTGAGAGCATTTTGTTTGTTTGTTTCATAAGCTCTTCCCAATCATCGAGGAGATCCTCACCATTTCTTATATGGACAAGGATTGCCTGGAACTTTTGCTGCAAAGGGTTATCTCCTTTTTGGCAGAAAATAGTGTCTAATGTTATCAAAACCATGAAAGTGTGCCACAAGGCTACAACCGATGATCATGAAGTGTAAATAGGCATATCCATGATAGGTGGCAACTTGGAAAGATCACCAACAAGGATAATAGAAACACCTCCAAATGGCTCCCTCTAGTTATTTGGGAATGCTTGGCGCAATTGACCATCTATTTTCAGCAACAACTTTGGGCCTAGAAAACTCATTTCATCGATCAAAATGTATTTGAATATACTTAAATTGTTCTTGGAATATTGTCAATTGCTGCCCTTGCATAGGATTCATATCCTTTATGGGAATCTGACGTGTTGTATGGATTGTAAAAGCACATATGTTGTATGCAGCAACACCTATAGGAGTCAATGTGAGCAAGCAACTATTGGATCTAGCAAAAGAGGTGTTTATTTGTTTTCGAATACAATTTATCAAAAAATATTTTCTAGTGCTAGTTGTCCCTTGAATGATCATGTGGAGAGGGGCTTTGGGTGAAGGTTGCATGCAATGGGATTGGATTATTTGAAGGGCCAATTGTTGTTTTGGTGAAAGTTGATGGGCTGACATATCTATAGGCAAAAATTGTATCATAGCTTGCTCACATTGTGCCTTGGTTGATGGGATGAACTACAAAGCAATATTATGGAGCTGTTCAACTACATGGTTTGTATTCCATGGATGGTTCATATCAAAATCCTACCTACCCAGTAGCTGAAGCTGATTTATACTAAAGTTAGTAGTAGCACCAAACCGAGAGAAAACTTCCCATTCATATTCATCCATAGAAGGTCAATGGTTCAAATCATCAGTATCACTATCATGTTATTCTTCAATTATGGATGCAACTGGAAGTCTATTAACATGCCAAGGATGATAACCAACCATTTTTAAAACTTTCCAATTTTGCATTATCTCTTGTTTGAGAAGACTTATATCTTTTTGCATATTCTAGAAAGGTTTGTATAACATAACTTCAGTCCAAGAAATGTCTCAAATATTTATGTATCTTCAATGGGAGAAGTCTTGAACAATGGGTAGACAAGGACAACTGCACGCTGGTTCCTTGGTTTCCATTTAGCCTTTTTGCGCTTTTGTGAGTGTGTATTTAGGCAGACCGAGTCAATTAGGGATGCACCACCTAGCTCTAAAGGCCTTTGCATATAACAGTGAATATAATTTGTTGGCAGCTCTTCACCAGTATCATCTTTTTTTATATGGAACCATGTCTTTTCGCCAACATTCAAATGAACGTATCATCGGCTTGAAGTGAGAAGAGGCAATTTATGTAACATATGGCACTTCTCCTATGCAGATATGTCATGCTCCACAAGAATATTCATCATGAATTTTTGATATGCAACCAATGCTCTATCCTCAACTATATTTGTATTTGCAAGTATTTTCAACATATCAAGATAATTTTCTAATTTTTTCTCAGATTTAGCTGTATATTTAGAAATATAATTAAAAACAATTTTCCTAAAAACAACTAGTTGTCAGTCAACATTGGCATGCCAAATTGCAAGCATGGTTGGGTTATGAATATTTAAGTGATCATCATTTCTTGCTGGTTTGTAGGATTTGTTAGACTCAGCATCAGATGTCAATGTAGACATAAGTTGTCACTGCCAAGGTGCTTTATATCAGCATTGCAATTGGTCTCCTTTTCTCCTTACACAAGTATATTCAAAGAATTTTTTGTCCCTTTGAACTATGTTTAGAAACTCTTCATAATCTATCATTGGATCATTGGAAAGGATCTGGCTCATGGTAACCAAGAACAGGTTTCCTTCAAAACAATGATACATTCTAAGCAATCTTTGTACAGGGCAATGTGGATTCCAAGCTGAAACGTATCTATCAAAAAAGTTCCTTGCCATGGTGACATCATGGTCATTGGAACAATCAAGAGTGTCCATGTCGGGAGCTTCTAAAAACCATAAAAAACCATGCACATGTGTAGAGCCACGATGTTGCCATTCATATCATACCAATAATATTTTGCATGCAAAATCTTTTCGATCACCTCCTCATGGAAAATTGAGAATCTATGATGCAAATATAAAGATGTTATATGTGGATTCTGAACAACACTATCTATTAGTGTCTTTTTTTAAGGATCCATTGCTAAATGAGTTCTAGAAGAGAAAACATTTTGTAGGTCAGCCCATTTTGTGTCTACATAGCTCAAAGTGAAAAAAAGGGTAGGTATGGGAAGCTGTTCGATCATGGCAGTTAGTTGGGTCTAGCAAGAGATCCAAAAAGAGCGGGTCCTACACAATGATGCACCAAAACACATCAATTGCCCAGCCATTTGGCGATCGGAAGCAGCTTGAAGCTATTGCCACAAAACAAATAATGACTTGGGGATTTTTTCCTCTAGATCTGCTCGAACAAAGATAGAAACAATTTGTTGACTGCGATGTCTCATTATCAAGTTGTAGAGAAAATATATAAACCTAACATGTTTGCCAAATTTGTAGTCAAAATATCTCATTAGGTGGATGGCATATTCATGCAAGTGAATTTTAACATCTCTCGGTTGAAGGGGAAGTGTTGCTCCAGTGGGGAACAATGTTGGAAAGACCATTGAAAATAAACCTTTAGTATTGTATTGATTAATAGGAGAAGAGCTAATTTCAGGCCAAGATAAGATATTTTGTTCTATTTTTTCAATTTGTAAGACATGTTTGATTGCTTGCAGCTCTCGTCTAGCATTTGCTAAGGAAGGAATAAATGATAAAAAGTTTGAAGAGCCATTTTCTTCTTGACCAACATTTGTTGAGTTGGTTGATGGCATTAGCTCTTCATCAAAAACTTGGTCTATTGTATGCAAGAAATTGGACACATCAATAGCAACATCAAGTAATATATTAAGAGCCTCAACATCAATCTCAACATCATTGTAGTATTTGTCATATTGAATTTTTTATTTTAATGCATCCATGACATGATGTTTATTAACTTAACAATCATAATTCCCATCTTCAATGGTGGTCTGATAGACGATCATGACCTCAAGGCCTTGCAATTGATGCGACAAAAGTTTTTCTATGCTTGAGATATCCTGAGGAAAGCTTATCGTGTGACCACTATATTTAAATTGGCCTCCCCTAGCATGGGAAACCTGTAAAACTGGAGCCACCCTAGCAATAAGCATTTCTTCAGCTTGTGTTAACATTTTCAGTAACAATGGTTGTGGGCCTGGGTCCATGCCATTTGCAGAGTTGAAGTGATGGGTACCTTTTTCAAAATAACACCTTACACATGTGGCTCCTGACCTTGACATTCAAGTGTGCATCCCTATGTACCTTTTCCTACATATTTGGCAAACAAAAAGGTTGAAAAGTGCATCTATATGATGTCAAAATTGCTTTACCACAGGAAGATACCTATCATTGAATATTTCTTTGAGATGTTGTGTTGGTGCAATAGGGGAGTTGCTCTGAGATTGTATATAAGGGGTGGCATCTTCCATTGCAAATGGGTGCTGCAAGGGAGGACTATTAGCAGTTTGACATGTAGATGTGGTTGCTGCAGTTATCCTTTGCTGCAAGTATTTTTGTGGCGCTTCATGGATATTTCCTCTTTATGCTGCCTATAGTACAAATAGTTTTGTTGCTATTTTTTACCCTTTCTAAATTCAAGAATTGATTGCATTGTACAACTTGAATGTACTCGCACAACCTACAAGTATACATACAAGTTCAAGCACATTAGGATATATGAATATACATGTATAACCATAGATATATTTAAAGTAGCAATTACACATAAACATATAACAAAATATATATGTGTATCCATGTGTATATAAATCTATATCTATGAATTTTTAGAAAAGGAATAGCATAGTTTGAACATTAGAATACATTAAATTGTAGTTGAATTTTGTTTCTTTCCTGAAAAAATATGTTTAGGGTTAGTATTTTTATTGGCCTCCATTTATTGTTTTAGTTATTCATGTGTGTCTTTGTCATTGGATGCATTAACATAGGACCAATTGCAGATTATGAACATGTTGGATGGGTATGTGCAGGATCATGATGGGTCAAAAAGTGGTGATATGATGGGTATGTGTAGGGTATGTGGCTGATGAATTTTTTTTACCCAAAATTGATGAAACGAAAATGGTTTTAAAGGATATTCTCAACTTTCCACCAATATAAATTATTTTTTACTTTGAATTTAATAAATAATTATTATTCATTTTCTATTTGAATTATGACTAAAGTCTTGATTGATAGGTTGATTGAAAAACATCTATAGATTTCAAATGGTATCACATTTTTGAATCAAAGCATGTGTCACATTCTATGCTTCACATACTATAGGATTAAAAAAAAAATTGAATTTCATGAAGTTTGACCAAGTTAAGGTGTTCAGACATACGAAGTTTTTTATTTTTTAAAAGTTGTAATAAAAAAATCATAATTAATTATTTACTTGGAAAAAAAATTACAAAAAATATGCATCACATCGAGAGACATGAGTCCTCTACTTATATGTAAAATATTATAAAAAAATATTATCATTTTATTGTGGTTAGGGTGGTCAGACAGACGCCTACTTATTTTTTCCCTGAAATTTAAGTACTATTGCATTGAAATTTCAAATTTTCACCAAATAGATTTATTTTTTTTACAATAAACCTAGTAGTTTAGAAACTACATTCAATTTGCTATAGATTCTATTCCTACATATTTTTGAAATAACATAGATAACTTATTCAAATTTTTATGTCAAGTTGCCTAACTCTGATTTTTCTGATTTTTTTTCCACTTAAGGGCCTATTTTTTCCATGATGATCCTACACATACCTAGATATAAAATTAGTTTGGTGGCTGATAAGTGTTATTGTAAGTATTATTCTTTCTAATATCTCTTGCTATTTGAAATGGCTCCTTTCACAATGCAATTTAATCAATATAATTTCTCGCACATTTTGCAGCACATCAGTGTTAAAACCCTCTAACCTGCTATTGAAAGGAACAATAAGTAGAGACCAAAAGGAATGAAAAATAAATTAATCATTTATGCAAAGTACCCATGTAAAAAATACATATATATACATGTAAACATATAGACATATATATACATGTATACATGTACATGTATATAAACATGTATATATGCATGTATACATATGCATACATATATACATGTATACATATACATACATTATGCATATACACACACATACATATACATACATATACATATACATACATACATATACATACAAATACATATAAGAGTTGGTAGCCTTGGTAAATGAGAGTTGGATGGTAAGTGTTTGCTTGCATGAGGCTTTATGCATTTTGTCATTGTTGCACAATGGAAGCAAGCAAAGCAAATACGGGCGGACGAAATAAATGCAATATTGAATGTTGCAGTGTGAGAAACTATACTTTGATTAAGTCGCATTGTCAAAAGAGTCATTATGCTATTGATTTCATAGCAAATGGGAAAGCTTTGTTGTCTTCATATCTAATCTATCATATTATAGTATTTGTTTTTGCATATACATAGACATACACATATGCATATAAATATGCATATACATACACATGCATATACATACACATATACATATACATATACATACACATATACATATACATATGGATACATGCATACATATACATATACAAACATATACATACATATACATATACATATACATATATACATATATAATACATATACATATATATACATAGACATATATACATATATAGATACATATACATATAAATATACATACACATATACATATAAATAAATATACATACATATACATACATATACATACAAATATGCATATACATGAAAGGGATGCTTTTATATGCTAGAAAATAGGAATGCATAGCTACTTCCACATCTATATGCTTTGTCAAGATGACCCCTGTAGATATACACCTTAAAGCCAAGAAAACTAGAAACAATAACACCAAATTTGCAATAGGTATAAGCCAAAGGAAAATTATACTTACAGAATCAGGATCTGAAGGCCGGTGGATCATGCCCTCAAAGCCGGACTCCGCAGTGGCACCAGTGGGTGCTACCAGCAAATCAATATTGGGGGGCTCTACAAACCCATCCACAAAGCCCATTTCTATAGACATAGTTTTAGGAACTCATTTGGAGGGACAAAATGTTGCAATTTGAGTTCACTAATTGACAACTCTATTTCACAAAACAAAAAAAAAAGATTAATGTATTGCAACATCCCAATGGTAATTGGTATACAACTTAAAAATATCAATCTATAACCATTCCACTTTTAATACCGTCGAAACAACACGAGATACAACAACACGAATAGAAATCCACTTTTAATGTTGTGTAAACACCAGGGGATACATCAATGAGAATAAAAATGATAAATGCAAATGCATATACCCCTATATGTATCTCTCTATCTTTTTAGGCTGCTTATATATGTATCCATGCAACCTTTTATTATTTCTATATATGTGTATTTAGGCAGTTTTTAATTTTTTCTATGTTATGGAAACAATGATATGATGCAATAATTTATCCAAAATGGGTATAACATCATATACTTAATTGGAAATTCGACCTACATTGTTTGGTATTCAATATTATAGACAAAATATTTATGCAAAATACCCATGTAAAATGACTTACATATTCCACAACACAACAGTTTGGGAAACTTCAATTTTGTTATAGAAGAGACCTGAGGGTGATGATTCTTACAATAGTGTAATACACAAGGAACACCGCAATGGCTCTTTCAATAATGTAACTTAAATTCAATATATTTTCTTTCCTTACAAACAAAAAAATGACAATTAGCAATTTGTTATAGGGAGCTTCAAACAGATGAGGGAAAAAGAATATCATGCAACATATTGGTACAACACAAGCAATATATGTAACAATTGTAAGAGCTATTAGCATGATACTCAAGAATCAGACATATGTCGTGCTTGAGTGTTTTCCTAATAGTTGTTTTACAATTTTCCTGTTTGTCTATAATATTTAATGGCAAATAATGTTGCTTGAATGTAGAATATATGCATGTATATATATGCAGAAATAATTAAGTACATATATGCATTGAATTTCCCCTTTCTCAGCACATTTATAAACACACACATAAAAGAAGATATATATATCCATATGTACATATCTATATATCTATTTATATACACACTACAATATCTAAGTAGATGTGTACAACATATTTGTTTCTCACTATCTAACTCCTGCGCTTGAAATTTATGAAGGCAACAAAAATCCAAATTGATTTTCCCCTCAATTAAGTGGCTGGGAAGGCTACAAATTCAAATATTTTTGGTTACTTATAGCATATTTTCTACTCTGAAGTTTGGAATTATTATAGGCAACCAAAGGTTTGAATTTGAAGCCTTCTCAGCTATTCAACTGAGGGAAAATCCAGTCTGGATGTTTACTTGCATTTTCAAATGGGCCATAGGGGTCTTGGTTTGTATATATGGATATATATGTCTATGTATATGTATATTTTTAAATACAGAACATAAAATTATATATATATATATATATATATATATATATACACCAATTGTAGTGCAATGGTGCAGCAGTAAGTAAATGCAATATTCAATGTTGAAGTGGGGAAAAGTATACTAAAAAATGTGCAAGAAAATATATTGATTCAGTTGCATTCTTAGAAGAGCCATTCTGGCATTATGAATATGTTACACATATTGCATGATTAAATTTTGTCTTCTTAACAAATAGAAACTTCAAACAAATAGCCTATCGGCTAAACATATAAAGTTGAACAGATAAAAGAACTATTACAATAACACTTAAAAGCCACCAAACTATTTTTTCCTCCATGCTTATACAAAAATCTTTTCAACTTGCCAAATTAATTATGTAAGCCCAGCTCTTTATGGCGATACTTATTTTCTTTAGGCTATGAGAACAATTATATGACACAACAATATTCGCAAAATGTGTATAATGCCATAGACTTAATTATGAATTCAAGCTACATTGCTTGCCATTAATTATTATAGAAAAAACATTTATGCAAAGCATCCACATAAAACAACTTGCAGCAAATAATTCTTATTCTAACACCTCTTATACAATTTCTCTATTTTTCTTCAATATTTATTAACAAAGAACATAGCTCAAATCCTATATGAATATGTTTCATGATATTCTTTTATCCCTGGTATGCTTGAAGATCCCTACAACAAACTTCCCAGGTCTGTTGTCCCCATCCCAGTGTTTGGTTTTGTCACCATTGCCAGATGGAAATCGAGGAATGCAATTGTCACTATCTTTTGCAATTAAAGTTGCAAGACCATTCAACCAACTATTACATAGATTACTTGTGTTGTGTGAATATGTTTTATGATATTCTTTCCTCCTGTTGTTGGGTTTCAATATTCTCTCATTTTTTGTGGTTCTTGAGTGTTTTCCTAATAGTTCTTTTACAATTTTCCTATTTCTCCATAATATTCAATGCCAAATAATGGAGCTCAAATTTAGAATATATGTATGTATATATGTAACCATTCAGCCATCCTTTGGTGTATTGCTTTTGGTGAATCTGCCACTAGTTTGTTGCAAATTGTAACAAAAGACCTGCACAAGTTGTAGGACAACTCTAAGTCTGATTCTATAATAGATCTTGTTTTTGTTATTAAAGGCCTTGTTTGTAAACCTTGTCTTGTACGAATATTTTTAGCATGGGTTTCCAATCATTTGTGATTTATTAGGTTATGAGAATAATTATATGATGTGATCCTAAATATTTTTATGTAAAAAAGACCTTGCCCATTTCTTTAAACTTATAGACAGATAACAAAATTTGAAACATATTCATACAAGATTCAACCTACATCCTTGGCTTGTAAATATTGAAGACAAATAGAGGATTGTATAAAAGGTATTAGACCTTATGATGAAAATTAGCTATAGGCATCTCTACCTATAATTCTATCACTATCTAGATGAGCTATAATAACAATTTCTATGTAACAATTGGTTTCTCAATTGAAATATCAAGCTACATTATTTGCCACTAAATATTGTAGACATAATAGGGAAATTGTAAAACAACTATTAAAAAAACACTTAAAAATCATAGCTAAATCATAGATGATCGGCAACCCACACTAAACATATTCATGCAAGACAAGCAGGTTGTGTAGGAGTTGGTTTGTTAATTCAAAATTCAAGCTACATTTTTTGGCACCAAACCCATATTAAATAGAACTCGTAAAGCCAATCAGTACCAATAATTTGCATAAACTTCCTATAATGCCACAGGCTTAATTAGAAATTTGAGCTCCATTATCTGGCACTATATTTTCTAGACAAATAGAGAATTTGTAAAAGATCTATTGCACAAAAAATCCTCTTCACGGTTAAGCCGATAGAGAACCCGTCGGAAACTTCAAACAGATAAATTGAACAGATATCAAAGAGATATTAGAAACAATAACACTTATTAGCCACCAAACTAATTTTATATCCAACATGTTCATAATCTACAATTGGTCCTATGTTAATGTGTCCAACAGAAAAGATGCAAACAAATAACTAAAACAATAAATGGATGCCAGTAAAAATACTAACCCTAAACATATTTTTTGAGGAAAGAAACAAGAGTCAACTACAATTGCTCATATGGTAACAGGTATAAGGAAAAAGATGGATAGAGATAAACTCACTTGCATGCCAAGCAAGGGCATGTCCAAAAATATGCACATTATGTGAAAGGTGGACATTCAGAAAAAGAATATCGCGCAACATATTGGTACAAGACAAGCAGTCTATGTAACAGTTGTAAGAGCTATTAGGATGATACTTAAGAATTAGATGTATGTCATTCTCCAGTGTTTTCCTTATAGTTCTTTTACAATTTTCCTATTTGTCTATAATATTTAATGTTAAATAATGGAGCTCAAATTTACAATATATGCATGTATATATGTATATATATATATGTATAATATATATATACATACATATATATATATATACATATATAGACACATATATATACTATGTGCATCTTTGTTGCTAAACACATTTTGTACAATTAGTCCCTTGGTATCTTTCTAATTGATCTAACTTCAAATCCTTACAACTTAGATGATGGTATAGATTCTGAGTGGCTACATAATTTATTCCTGTGTTTGCATATGGGTATGTGTAGGATCATCATGGAAAAAACAGGCCCTTAAGTGGCAAAAAAAATCAAAAAAATCAGAGTTAGGCAACTTGACGTAAAAATTTCAATAAGTTATCTATATTATTTCAAAAATATGTAAAAATTGAATCTGTAGAAAATTGAATGTAGTTTCTAAATACTAGGTTTGCTTAAAAAAAAAATCTATTTGGTGAAAATTTGAAATTTCAATGCAGTAGTACTTAAATTTCAGGGAAAAAATAAGAAGTAGGTGTAAATGCGACCACCCTAACCACAATAAAATGATAATATTTTTTTATAATATTTTTAGATATATAGAGTAGAGGACTCATGTCTAGGGCATTGATGCATACTTTTTTGAATTTTTTTCCAAGTAAACATTTAAATTTATATAATTTTTTTATTACAACTTTTAAAAAATATTAAAAACTAAGTATAATAGATGACCTTAGCGAGATTGACTTTCATGAAATTCAATTTTCTTTTTTTTTTATCCTATAGTATGTGAAGCATAGAATTTGATGCATGTTTTGGATTCAAAAAATGAGATATTGTTTGAAAGCTATAAATATTTTTCAATCAGTCTATCAATCAGGACTTTAGTCATAATTTGAATAGAAAATGAATAATAATTACTTATTAAATTCAAAGTAAAGCATAATTTATATTGATGGAAAGCTGAGAATCTCCTTTAAAAACCCTTTTCATTTCATCAATTTTGGGGAAACAAAATCCGTCAACCACATACCCATCATATTGCCACGTTTTGGCCCATCATGATCCTGCACATACCCATATATACATTTGCACATTGATTTAGCTGCCATGGTTTTGACTCCACTTTGGTGCCCACGATCTTTGTAGTCTACTAACAAATAGAGTAATTGTATAGAAGGAGCTACATTATCTGACATTCAGTATTATAGAGAAATGGGGAAATTGTAACGAAGCTATTAGTAAAGCATACATACATATATTTATGCATATATACATATCTATACACATGTATATATATATGTATGTATGTATACATACATACATACATACATACATGTATATATATACATATGTACACACACACACACACGCAAACACAAAGACACACATATATATTTATATACAGACTTAATCGAGAATCCAAGCTACATTAGTGTTATTCTAATACATCTTTTACAATTTCTCTATTTCTTTATAATATTTAGTGTGAGGTAATGCAACTCAAATTTTCAATGAATTTTGTGGGGTTATACTCTTTTTTACATGGGTGTTTTGCATAGATGATTAATTTATTGTTAATGTCTTCTTGTTATATGTTTATATCTTTGACGTTATACCCATTTTGGAGACTTCAAAGAGATTATCGCTCTTTGCGGGTGTAGGAATTGTAGTTAAATCTTCAATTATTTTGTGAGAAATTGTAAAAGAGCTATTACAGGTAGTCTTATTCCACATTTCAATTTTGTGTAATCTGTTGAAACTGGAAACAAATATGAAACACTCTGCATGTGTTATATACGAAATCACTCCATGTTAATCTCCAATTGCTCCTATGCTAATTCATCTAACAACAAATATACACACAAAAACCTTAAGGAATAAATGGAGTGCAATAAAATTACTAACACTAACCATATTTTTTGATCAATGAAACAGGATTTAACTATAGTTGCTCCTATGGTAACGGGTATAAGGCCAAAGATGCACAGAGATAACTACAAACAATAAACCAAGAATGGGAAAACTACAAACCTTGGCCATATTTTTTGATGAAACACAGAAGATTTAACTGCAATTTCTCCATCCATACAAAACCATAACGACGGACATCCATGGAAAATGACTTACATATTCTAGAGAAAAAGAGTTTTAACATAAACAATAAATAAACCATTTATACAAAACACCCAAGTAAAACAACCTACAGATTGTGTTGAATGATAGTTTTAAAACCCTCCAATCTACCATAAAACAAAGTCGAGAGTAGAAATGATTTTGTGGTTGCTCATAAAACAAACTAGGAGATAAATGAAGCGGTGGTTGCTGGGCAAGTCGTGAAGGCAAACGCCACAATGAAACTCTTTTCGATGAAATGCAACTTAATCAATATACTTCCTCACACATTACGTAGAAAATCTAAGCTACATTGGCTAGAATTAAATATTATAGAGAAACAAAGAAATTGTAAAACACCTATTACACAACAAATCCTATTCAAGGCTTGGCCAACAAAAATACCATTGGAAACTTCAAAAAAATAACAAACCCTCTACATATCCATATATATACAATCATTCCTATCTTAATCTACAATTGGGAAATAAAATTACCAACCCTAACCATTTTGACAGAAGAACCTAGATTTAACTACTATTGCTCCTATGGTAATGGATATAAGGCCAAAGATGGACAAAGATAACTACAAACAATAAACCGGGAATTTAAAAATTACAAACCCTAACCATATTTTTTGATGAAAAAAAAAAGATTTAACTGCAATTCCTCCATCCACAGAAAACCATAACGCTAGACATCCATGTAGAACAGCTTATAGACTCTAGACAACAACAATTTTACATAAACAATAAAGAAACAATTTATACAAAACACTCATGTAAAATGACTTATAGATTATAGAGAATGATAGTTTTAAAACCCTCCAATCTACCACAAAAAATGGCGGAAGCTGACGATTTTTACAATAGTCTCCTATCAAACAAACCAAAGGAACCCACAGTGATGATTTTTTTTAGAATAGTCCCTTTAATCAAACCAACACCACAATGGCTCTTTTGACAATTTTGACTTGTCGGCTCTCAAGTCACTTTTGCCGGCTTTGTCATTGTTAGAGCTTGCTTAAACCTATAGAAATGGGAGCAATAGAAGTAGAGGCAAAGACATAAATAAATAAATTAATCATTTATGCAAAATACCCATGGGAAGCGGCCTGGGTCACGTAGCACAACAGTTTAAAATCGTCCAATCAACTAAAAAATGGAGTGAACATGATGAATTTAATAATGATGCATTATGAGCACCTAAAAATGGTCTAGAAAGTCTAATTAATTAAATATGGTTTTATTTGATTAATTAATCCTAAATTCATCTACTTAGTAAATAAATAGAAATATTTATTTATATGAAGTTCACTATTAATTCTTCTATTTTATCACATTATTTCCTCTTAATTAAATAAACAAAATTAAATACTTTGTTTTATTTAATTATTATCATTATTATTTCTTCTATACTTTATCCATCAATTCTATCTTAAAATTAAATACTTTGTGTTATTTAATTATCTTATCATATTTTCTTCTTAATTAAATAAAGATATCCTAAAATATTTAATTTAATTATCCTATTCCTTCTATTTTAATTTAATAAACAAATTCTATAGTTTGTTTCGTTAAATTATTGATCTCTCTTTTTGCTAATTTAAATAAATAAAAAATATTTAAATAAAAGCATAAATCAAATCCCTCTATTCACTCACCAATAAAATTAGATTTTTCAAATCTAATTAATTTAACTAACATTCATGGGAAAAGCCACCGATTGACAAACTGGGAAATCCTCTCAATCTTCTTCCTCAAATCTTTCCTCTCATCTTGCACAGTATTTTCCTTGGGGAGGGCAAATACTCACATGATCGGCTCCACCTTCTCATCTCTTACCATTCAAATCGGTTAATCTCGGACTTTGCTATGTTACCCACAGTACCCATTTGTTGTCGCAAATCTATATATACAGCCTTCTGAAGCATGAAAATGATCTGATAAATCCCAATTTATGCAAACTTACTTTGCAGCAATACAACCAAGCAATCATAAGCATTAGCATTAGCATTTTAGTATCATCATAGCATCATGGCATTAGTAGATTTCATATCATGGAAACATCATTATTTTTTACTGTAGCTTCCTTTTATCAGTTTTCATTAGGATAGTTTACTATAGCATCATATCATCTAGAAATCATTAGAAATCATCACATCATTGCATTTAGCATCCATTCCATTCTCTAGATAGGAATTTTAAATAGTTACGGTGCTTACAAATCTAAGAGCTTTTGTAACTTGATAAATCTTTGGAGATAGGAGACAATGGGACGCATTTAGGCTTTCTGAGTTTTTTAATTAGTTTAAAATTCATGTTTAATCTTGATACAATGTTTCATTAAGAGGTGTATTTAATTTATTTAGTTTACATTTTCCACACTTACATTCTAGCGCCCACAGTGGGGCCATACCCCATGTTTTTAACAAGGTTTTTTTGGAAAGTTTTTGTATAGGAATATGGCGTAATTTGTTTTAGCGTGATCGGAAGAGTCTATAGCGCTTCTGAGACAAACTATAGCACATTGGAATTCTATTCTAGCACTTCCAAGGAAAAGTATAGCACTTTGAAGGACTGTTTAAGCACTTCGATCCTACAATCCAGCACAGGCCAACAGTAACATCTAGCATCTGTTTTAGCGCATTTCTAAAATCCTATAGTGCTTAAGGCTATTTCTATGGTGCTTAGAGAGATTTCTATAGCGCTTCTAGATATTTCCATAGCACTTTTGAGCTCTGTCATAGTGCTTATGTGTAATTCATTTTCTAGATCTGACGCGTCTGTGGCCAATAAATTTCATTTCTTTAGTTGGATTAAAAAGAATCAATCTAGGATAGACACTTCTTCAATTGGTTTTAAAATGAATCAATCCTAGGATAGTCACATTTTCATTTGGATTAAAAATTTATCAATCTAGGGTAGTCACCAGACTTTTCAATTTGGGATTTAAAAATGAACACCATGTCTTTTTGTGAAGCAACACCTTCACATAGATTAGAAATTTTTTGTTTGGGCTCTAAAAATTGAACAAGTGATTTTTGTGTTTGTATGGTTGATAGGAATATGCTCTCCCCTTAACTGGGTGATCCATAAAGCTAGACTCATCCATTTTATGCATTCTTCAAGTTTTATTACATCCTTTAGAAGGCCTGTCATAGTGGGAAAAAGTACTCACCCTATGAGAACGATCTAAGTGGGTTCAAACCAAAGCCAGGTTTTCCCACCCCACTATAAAATTTAAAGTAAATATGGGGAAACCCACTTTTTTTAGAAGTGTGCAAGATAACCATCCCTAAAACCTTTGTTCTAAAGGTTGGGAGGTCTCCTGAGGGAGTTTATTATTTCCGCTCCGAACGGAAACCCTTTGTAAGAACATAGTGTAGTATCTAGCTAAGTCAGTAACCAGACATTGTAATACTCATAGTGCAAGGGGAGGGTAGAATCTGCCCCCAAGACACTCACCACATAATTTCCATAGATTGTTTGCTCAGGGGGTCGAGAAATATAACCTTGAGTAGACACCTGAGAAATACAAAAACACGAGCGCCCTCTAGGGGGTGACATGACTGTGTGAGTCGGCGCAATTTTAAGATGTGGGCTATTGAGTATAATAATGACCTTTTGACTATTAAGAGTGAGTCCGTCTAAAATGCTTTATTGTTATCAAACCAGTGAAAATAGGACCATGTGTGGTTCTTTTGAACATACACCATCTGTTTAGATTACAAACTCTTAAAAACAACTATCTTCATTTGAGTGTTGTGTATTCCAAAGTCATTAAAATTCAGATAAAAGATCATCCTGAAAAATACAAACAAATCAAAAAAAATAAAAATTGAGAGAATAGGATTAGAGATTGGAAAACCACTAAGTTTGTTAGAAAATATTTTTCCAAGAGAATTAGAAAACCCAAGACACCACTTAGTTATAGTAATCTTTGCAAATATGACATTTCTTGTATCAGAATATGAAGACTTTGCTTCATCATAGATCTTTCCTCCATAGGTTTCATGATTTTGATAGGGGTTACACTGATGATTATGCTATTGAACCTTTGAATTCACAACCCTATATTTAAAGAAGTGCTCTTTCACATGAATCTAACCATAGTCAACGTATTCCTCAATCCTCCATTCCACAACCTGCCATAGAATACTCCACTAGACCTTATCAGTTTTTACGATAGATAAATCTTTGGAAACCTTAGCTTGACATCCAAAATCAAGGAATTACCACCTTATGACCATTTTCTAACCTAAAACTCCCATTCAACAACTAGGCATTATACCACCTATCATACAACCTAGCCTTATACATCTTGAAAATAGTCAAACCGACATTATTAGTAGCTTGAGGGCATTTATTTTTGAGGAAAACAAAACACCCCATCAGTTTCTTATAGTATCCATCATTCTAAACGAAGAAGAAGAAAAGACAAACATAGCAATAGGAAGACCCATGTTACTACCTCTCACCTGGGAATAAGTAATGAATAACATTACAGTAAGGTATTGAAACCATCATACATCATACCTTATGACCATTTGGCAACCTACAGCTCCCGTTCAACAACCAGGGCTAACCACACCAATATTTCAGCCCGGTAACATGCACATTGAAGGCACTCAAACTAAAATTATCAATAGCTTGAGAACATTTAGTTTTGAAAAGAATAAAACACCCCATCAATTCCTCACAACTTCCATAGTCCTGGACGAAGAAGAAGAGAAAGCAGACATAACAGCTAAGAGACCCATATTACCACCCCCTGCTTGGCATTAAACATAAACTGTAGTGCTTCTGAGACAAACTATAGCGCATCTAAACTCTGTTTTAGCGCTTCCAAAGAAAAGTATAGCACTTCAACCCTCTGTTTTAACGCTTCTGCCATAGCAAACCAAACTATCAAAAAATTCCAGTGTCAACACCATTTTAGTGCATTTGATCCATCTTTTAGAGCTTCAACAGCAAAGCATTGCACTTCTAGTGTTTGTTTCAGTGCTTCTGATTAATTTTACAATGCTCTATCATTATCAAACATACCAGTGTGTCAGTCTTTTACCACTTTTGTGCGCGCTCTGTTTTAGCGCTTCTACAGTATTTTATAGCACATTTACCAGAAATTCTAGCATGTCTGCATTCTATTTTAGTGTTTCTTCCCTCTGTATTAGCGCTTCCACAAAAAAAAAAATAGAGAATCTTCTAAAACAACTGTTGGACATATTGACATCAGAAACATAGGATTTTACCAGTCAAAAAGATTTTACAGATTGGACAGTGTCCTAAAAACTTGAAACAAAGTAGGTTCTTACAAGTTAAATTTTTTTCACACAAAAAACCATATTTTGCAAAATACAAAGTGTCCAATTATCAAAACAAAACCTAGATTAGTGAGCCAAGTTTCCTCCTTAGGATTTTGACATCCTACCATCATGAAACAAAAACTCAGTAATTGAAAATTTTAACTTAGCCTCGTATGTCAATAGAATGCATCATTCTATTGGGATTCTTTAAAAATAAAATTGACACTAACACCACATAGAAGATCTAAGTTTTGTGAAAAACAACCAAAACTTGTATGCCAATCTTAACAAGGTTGCAAAGACAAAAACTCAAAAAGAAGGAAACTGAAAATATAAACATGACTGAAGAAAACCCTTTTTTCTGATACCAACAACATGAAAACAACGAAATAACACAAGAGGATATACAACATGCTCAACAAGACCCAAATTTTCATAAATTTATGGAAAAGGTCTTAGAACAAGACATGGAGAAATACCTCTTGATGTTAGTAGAGTTAGGTGCCAAACTTCCAAAATATTTTGACATCAATCGATTGAAGGAAACACCTAGAACCCATGAGACAACCAAACCACACCTAGGATACAGATCAAGTGGTTTCCTTGATAGTTCAAATGAAAACCCTACAAAAATAGGTTCAAAACATGCAAAAAGGAACCACAAAAACATATTTATTAAAGGACATTTGTCCTTACCCTTTTCATCCATGTGTGAATATGATACCCTTTCCAAGACATTGTGAGTTTCCTAAATATGACAAATACAATGGAAAATCAGACCTGATTGACCATGTACGAGAATTTAGAACAATGAGCCTCAAATTTGCACAAGAGGATACATACCTCATGAGATTATTTCCTAGGAGTTTGGGGGCCCATTGTATGGAATGGCTCTCAAAATTACAACTAGGGATTAGATCCTTCAAAGAATTGGTCAACAAATTCATTTCTCAATTCTCCTTCAACATCACACATGACGTAACCATAAAGGATCTCTATAATCTGAAATAGAAAAATGGTGAGACATTCTTATCATTCTTACAATGATGGCGAAATTTGTTCGCTAGATATCCTCGATCTATACCTGAAGAGGAGAAGATTGAATAATTTATAGACAACTTAAATGATCAGATGAGTTATAGAATTGAATTGCAATGTCCCCAACATTCGAAATGGTAATTGAGAATGGTCTCAAAATTGAAGAAGCCCTAGTCAAACGAGGAGTGATTAAGCACTATAGTGAAACATCCAACAATGCAAATCACTATGGAAACAATGACAAACCAAAATTTTGGAAGAAAAATAGAAATACTAGAAGAAATGAACCTACAACTGACAATGCAAAACCAGTATTCAATTTGATAGCATCAACTACCAAAGCAAATAAAAATGAAAACCAAAACAACAGTCAGGGCACTATTCAAAACAATAACACCAAAAATGGAGAATCACGACCGTCATACCAAAGACAATCCAATCAACGGGAATTCACCCCATTAGGACAAACATTGGAATCAACAATGAGAGAAATCATTGCAAACAAACTTATTACTTTACCAGAATCTCGAAATTGGGAGCCAAAGGTAAAACCATCATGGTGGAATGATGCAGATTATTGTAATTTCCATAAGAATAAAGGACATAAAACAAACAACTGTATGCAACTAAAACACCTAATACAAGACATGATCGAAGCCAAGAAGGTGTTTGTTGAAGGGAATCAAACAAACAATGATCACACTACATTTACCAATCCATTACCCAACTATGAAAAAGGAGAATCTTCTTCTAGTGGTAAGGGAAAAAGTATAAACTATGTCTATGACACCACCATTCTTTTCCTTTCTGAGGTAGAAAAAAATGAAATTGATACTCAAAACGATAACACAAACATCAATGACATTTAATACCAAAACATAATGCCAAGCGCAAACAAATTTGATAATCAAATCAATGTCTTAAAGATCAGGGAAACACAAGACCATCCACAAGTCAATATAACAACAAGGGGGCAGTCCAGAGTAATACTGAAAGGAGTTTCCTCCAAAAAAATGCTCCCCCATCACATCAATACAATATCATAGACCAATTACAAAAGATAACCGTGCAAATATCCATTCTATAACTTCTCAAAATTTCACCATGACACAAAGAAGTTTTAAAATAGGCTCTAGTAGCTACAACAATCCCTAATAATTTGGATGTTTGTCAAATCCAAGCCATGGTGGGACATCTCACAACACCTCATTGTTTGCCATTCTCTGAACAAGATGATGTATCTTTAAATCACCCCCACAATGCATCCTTGCATATAGAGGTTATGATCCATAAACACCGTGTTAAAAATGTTCTAATAGATGGAGGAGTTGGTTTAAATATTTGTACCTTGAAACTGATTCATGCACTAGGCTATTCTGACAATGCCATTGACACTAAGAGAAAAATAAAAATAAAAGCATATGATGAAGAGGAAAGGTCTTCCAAAGGGCTTTTCATACTCCCAATTTAGGTAGGGCCAATTGTCAAAAACATTGTTTGTAAAGTGTCAGACAAAGATCTAACATACAACATACTATTGGATCATCTAGGGATCCATGACATGCAAGTGGTACCTTCAACATACCATCAATGTCTGAAATTTCCAATAAACGAACAAGAGGTCACCATATTAGCTGACAACAATCCAAAGACTTGCAACATGTTAAAAACAACTCAAGACACTTTGGTACCTCATAACAGATAAGTCAATACTTCTACTTCATCCACTGTTGACAACCAACCCAATTTCATATCTAAATGGGTTAAGAAGAAGAATCTAGATAAAGAAACAACTATTGCAGACACATCAAACATCGAAGGTCCTATAAATGAATTATCAAAACAACTTTCAGAAAAGGTTCAGATAAAGGAAAAGGGTTTGGGAGAATATTCTCTTGAGCAATCTTTGTGCCTATCATAGTTGCTACCATCAAACATATGGACAACCCATATTAAAAATTCCAAGTTCATCACAACCCATCACAACTCTAAACAAAAGGTTTATAAAAGAAGGTACACTCGAAGATGAGTCAGAAGACAAAGCCATTCTCAGTTGGCTATACAAAGACGAGGAAGCATCAACATCAGTGAATGTCAGCATCAAAACAGATCAGTATGGAAAAGGGAAGGCCATTTTAGAGAAAGGACCAATTGGCAAGAGAAAGGATGGTATTATTGAACCCATTCAACCTCTAACATTACATACTAAAGACAAAAAATGATTAGACTACATAACTGAACAAAAAGAGGAAGAAACCCAAAAAGTAGTGGAAAGGATACTACAAATGAGAGATGGCTCTGACACAGACTCCAACGAATATGAATGGGATCATCTATCTGCTACATCTTATACTGATAAAGGGGTTGATGTTATCCAAGTATATACACCCTTATGAGAGGAGGGGCAAGGTTCAAGAAATAGAACATTTGTTATGGGATCAACAAATATTGATGACTCAAGCAAGGATGATCAGACATCGAATGAGTCAGAAAACTTGGAGGTGAGTATTGTCATAGACCTCAAAATTCCTACCAATAACTTTGACCACTTAGCTATCATGACACTAACAACAGTTGACCTTATTCAAATTGATGACTTGTTTCCTTTAATACACCTCAAACTTTTTGACTGGGAAGCCACCGAACCTATTCTCATACCAGTGTTTTCAAATGATGATGCCATCATAAATTATCTTTGTAGTGATGAAACTAATACAAGTACTATCCATAACACTCATATCGATGCTTGACAACAGGAGGGTGCCAAATATTTCAGTTGCAAAAATAATAACAGGAATAATAAATCTAATGATGAAAACCTCTCTAAGGTAGCATTAGACTTTGAAAAGAGAAAAATAAAGAATGTATCCAACAGTGAAAACCTTTCTAAGGCACTGAAGGATGGAAGATTTGACACTCTCCTAGAACATTACCATGATAGATCATCAATACTGGTAGAGCCGACATAGTCTATAAATCTGGGAACATCTGAAGAGGCAAAAATCTTACATCTAGCAGCATCCATGATAGAACAAAAGAAACCAACATTCACCAGATTCTTTGAGTAGTGACACATAAATTTTGCATGGTCTTATTCTGACATGCCAGGATTGGATCCACAACTCCTAATGCATCATCTATCACTACCAAAGGGAATCAAACCAGTCAAACAAAAATTGAGAAAGATGCATCCCCACATCGTCCTTATGGTTAAAGCTGAACTAAAGAAATTATTGGATGCAGGTTTTATCAGGTCCATAGATTATGCAGAATGGATCTCAAACATTGTGCTAGTATCCAAACCTAATAATAGCATCAGAATATGCACATATTTTAGGGATTTAAACAAGGCATTCCCAAAGGATGATTTTCCTTTGCCCAGCATTGACATAATTGTTGATCTAATAGCAAGAAATGCCATGTTATCTATAATGGATGGATTCTTAGGATATAATCAAATAAAAATATCACTTGAAGATCAAGAAAAGATGACATTCACTTGCCCTTTGGGAACATTCTTCTGGAATGTCATGCCTTTCGGATTGAAAAATGCAGGTGCAACATATCAGTGGGCAATGACCACAATTTTCCACGACATGATGCATACTTTCATGGAAGATTATGTGGATGACATCTTAGCAAAATCACACACCAGGGAAGAACATCTGGAAATACTTGATAAAATCTTCACTAGAGTAGAAAAATTCAATATAAGGTTGAACCCAAAGAAATGTGTCTTCGGGGTGACATCAACAAATTTTATTGGTTACATAGTGTCAGAAAAAGGTATTGAAGTGGATCTAGCTAAGGTTAAAGCAATAATGGAGATGCCGCCACCTAAAAATATTAGTCAATTATGGTCCCTACAAGGCAGGTTACAATCCATTAGGAGATTTATCTCCCAACTAGCAGATAAGAGTCAACCATTTAATCATTTACTTCATAAAAATGTTTCATTCAAATGGGATCATAACTATGAAACAAATTTTAGTCAGATAAAGTAGTAATTGGTGTCACCTCCAATACTCATGCCACTTGTAACTGAAAGACCAACTGCTATTATTGTATATCGCAACTACTGACATATCTTTGGGAGCTCTATTAGCACAAGAGGATTATGAAGGAAAAGAACAAGCAATTTAGTACATCAGTAGGACTCTCAACGGATATGAAATAAACTATACATTCATAGAAAAGGCTTGTTTGGCAGTAGTATTTGCAACCCAGCAATTGTGACACTACATGTTGACTCATACAATTGGGCTCATAGAAAAAATAGACCCATTGAAATACCTACTCAGTAAAGCTGCTCTAACAGGAAGACTTGCAAAATGGGTCATAATCTTAAGCGAGTTTGACATCCAATATGTTGATAGGAGAGCCATCAAAGGAAAGGTAATAGTAGATCAACTAGCTGAAGCTCCTTTACAGGATCATCATCCAATGAACATTGAATTTCTAGATGTCGACATCATGAATATTACAACACAATAATGGAGGCTTTATTTTGATGGATCATATACAAAAAGAGGAGTTGGTACAGGAATTCTATTTGTCACACCTCAAGGACACACCATTCAAAATCCTATAGGTTAATGTTTCCATGTACAAACAATATAGCTGAGTACAAAGCATTGATTATCGACATCAAAATAGCTATTGAATGGAAAATCACAGAAATGCAAGTGTATGGGGACTCACAACTTGTCATTTATCAAGTAAATGACAAGTATCAAACAAAGGATGAGAAGCTCATGCCTTATAAGAAAATGATAGATGATCTAAAAAAGTACTTTATGGATATCAAGTTTGAGCAAATACCAAGGGTAGAAAACAAAGTTGCAGATGCCATGGCAACAATTGCCTCCCTTGTGCAATTATTAGAAAATAAAGGTCGATATGAGTTTATATTTGAACAAGTATCTAGTCCTACATACGATAACCCTGATTCATAGACCATATGCCACATAACCAACACTCAACCCTCACAATATGGAGAGATCTATACTTACCTCAAAGATAACATTCTTCCTCTTGATCTCTCTACAAACCAAAAGCATAACTTTATCTATTAATCGGTGCAACATACATTAATTGCTAACATCCTTTACTGTCGAGGTCTAGATGGTACTCTTCTTCGGTGTCTGGAGCATCACAAATCTGAAACATCATTACGATAGGTCCATGAAGGTATTTGTGGAACTCATTCAAGTGGGCTAACCCTAGCTAAGAAACTCCTTTATTTAGGTAATAACGTCAAACATGAGAGGGAGGTATATCAATATGTCAAAAAGTGTCGGAATGTTAGATTCATGGTAATCTAATTCATGCGCTAGTGCAAGTATTACAAACTTTCACATCCACATGTCCCTTTGTCAATGGGGACTAGACTTGGTAGGAAAATAAACCTTCTTCATCTAATGGACACAGTTCATCATCATATAAATAGAGTATTTCTACAAAATGGATAGAAGTAATCTTTAACAACTATCACCGGAAAACAACTTCATCTTCTTTACACTAACTACCCTCATTTGTTCAGAGATAGTACCTCAATCCATTATCACAGGTAGAAATGGCAAGCCTTTAAAATTATTAGGACATCTAGGAATTATGAATAGTCTCCATTCAACATCATTTTTCAACACCGTAGACTATCCATGTGGAAATGGCTGCAAAAGCTTCCAACAAAATAACCAAAAATACTAAAGAAGACTAAAAGATGTTGGACATGATTGGCATGTTCGCTTAAATCCTACACCATGGGCCCATAGAACCAACATCAACACCAATAGAGGTGCCACACCATACACCTTGGTGTATGGATCGTGAGGGAATTCTACCAATTGAGGTAGAAATAACATCAATTCTGCATCAAACACCAGTGCTGGGCATCATAGCAATGAGGAAATACAAAGTTTGGCAATATAGGAATTGAATTATCGATGAATACTGTTAGCGTGCATTCAATCATTTAAAGGCCTACCAACAAAGAATGTCAAAGAGTTTACAAATTCATAGGGGTAAAAACCTAGAGTCTTCAAAATCATGTGACTTGGTCCTAAGAGAAACCCTAGAATCTACACGATAGAGAAAAGAAAGGGAAGTTTGAACCAATTGTTGTGTCTGTAATCATATCAGCTTATGGATTAGGATCATATCGAATTGTTCACACCGTATGGGGATCCTGCTTGATGAACCTATCAATAATTTGACTTTAAAGTTCTACAACGCAAATCACTTAGTGCATGAATTAGTTTCTAAAAATAGATACCTTGATGAAAACCTGGCAAACAGGCATACTGGTGATAGAAAAATACAAAAAAAATTAAAAAGACAGAAAAATACAAAAAAATAAAAAAAATCAAAAAGAATGAAAAGGTGCAATAAAAATATATAGTGAAAACCTAGAAACAGGCTATTTGTGATTCAAATCAGCTCTCCCATCTATTTGGACACATGTCATGGTTTTATTTCCACCATCATTTTACATCTATTATCATATCATATCACATGGTCGGCAGTGCAGGATCATGATGGGCCAAAAAGCAATATGATGGGTATGTGGCTAACTTTTTTTTAACCCAAAATTGATGAAACGAAAAGGATTTTAAAGGAGATCATTAGCTTTCCACCAATATAAATTATGCCTTACTTTGAATTTAATAAGTAATTATTATTCATTTTCTATTCGAATTACGACTAAAGTCTTGATTCATAGGTTGATTGAAAAACATCTATAGCTTTAAAACGGTATCACATTTTTTGAATCCAAAACATGCATCACATTCTATGCTTCAGCATACTATAGGATTAAAAATTGAATTTCATAATTTTTGAAAGTTAAGGTGGTTAGACATATTAGTTTTATATTTTTTAAAAGTTGTAATAAAACATAATTAATTATTTCACTTGGAAAAAATTACAAAATTATATGCATCACATTGGGACATGAGTCCTCTACTTATATCTAAAATCTTATAAAAAAATATTATCATTTTATTGGTAAGTGTAGGTTACAAACACCTACTTCTTATTTTTTCCCTGAAATTTAAGTACTAGTGCATTGAAATTTCAAATTTTCACCAAATAGATGGTTTTTTTGTTTAAACAAACCTAGTAGTTTAGAAACTACATTCAATTTGCCACAAATTCTTTTCTTACATATTTTTGAAATAATACAGATAACTTACAAATTGTTATGTGAAGTTTCCTAACTTTGATTTTTCTAAATTTTTTGCCACTTAAGGGCCTGGTTTTTCCATGATGATCTTGCACATACCCAGTCATGTCTCACCCTAGCTTGGAGGCAACATATGAAAATCATTGGGGGCAACATAAAACTTGAGCTTAACAAAATGAACAAACAATAGGAAGACAAACAAAATAGAAACAATGTCCAAAAAACAACCCAACATCAAACATCAATCACCATCAGAAACACATCCGACATCCATATCACAAGAGAAAATCCAAAAACAAGTCAAAAAGTCAATCTCAATAATTCAAAAACATGAGTCTGTGTTAGTTGAACTACATGGTCTTTGCGTGTATAACGTACGCAAGGCTAATCTGTGATCAGCCCCCGAGGCCCCTAGGATAGGTCTTTAGGTTAGTTTGATCCAAAATCTCGAAAACACAAAAAAATTATAAAATCAGGATGGATGATCTAATCTAAATAAATGATTGAATACTATAAGAAAATGTAAGATATGTTGTACTTTTGATAATTTTTATCATTTCTTTGGAGCAACTCAATGATGTATTGAACTAGAGAAGCCAGGAAGAAGAAATTTATTTTCTTTGTCTGTTGCCTGTGAAATATGATAATTACTATGTGAATCATCGCAGGAAATGTTCTACAAAGTATCATGGATGACATTCCAATTCACATAGGAAAGTGCTTAATTCTTGTTTGTTTATGCAAGAAATGCTCAGGTCATCTCGGTTTAATTATACCTCGATGCTTGTGTTCTCTTGCAATATCAAAAATCATGAAGGTAGTACTCAAGTCATCATCGGTTTACATTATACCTTTGATGCTTGTACTCACTTTCAATATTTTAAAAGCTCAATGATGATACAAAGCACAAAAGTATTGTTAAAATTCCTATGTTTACATGTCGATTTGCATGGTAAAAGTAGATTGCATCCATAATAGTGTTACATCTGTAGAGTTTTTGTTACAAAATTGGTGAATCATTCATTAAATAATTATCTTTTATCATAATAGACTGAGTATACTTGACATTAACAAAAATATCCTCATGATCATATAACATTTACATCATCATTTCTTCATTCATACATTTCAATCAAATCATTTTTACATTCTCATCATATCATAACAAAAATCTCAACATACATATATCTATATCATTCCATTTTCATGAAAATACATCATCATCATAACTCATTACATTCATCCATTTATTATATCACATATCCACATATAATCCATCCATTTGATCATAAAGTCCATCAATTTATTGCATCATGTATCATTCAACATTTTCATCCATATATTTGCATTTACATCACATATAGTATATCATTTAAATAATCATGTATCCATATAATAGGCATCCATACATTACCATTATGTGCATCATAGATAGAACAACATCATATCAAAGCATACCATCATAATAATAAAACCATCACATAGCATATAGAACATTGAAGAAAATGCATCCATCGGAGAATCATATAGAACACATAATAGACAGAAGAATCTGTTGCATCTCATATGTAAACAAAATCACAATGTCAAGTATACAATGATGTCTGAAATGAAGAGAGATATAACATCAAATATGGATGTATATCAAAATAATTAAAGTGTACATCACATATCAAATGTAACACAAAAAACAATCATGTGTTGCTGGCTCCAGATGGTGTAGGCATAGCAGGATTAGGACCACTACCACAAGAGGAACATGGATCCCTGGGATCTCTAGATAGAGGTTGGGTAACACCTGCACTGACAGTCCTGGATCGTGACTTGGCAGAACGAGACCTCACATAGTTAACTCTCTGCTCAGAGGGAACTGCATCATAATATATCACTCTATAAAACTCAATCTCCTCGCTAATGCGAGCAACCTCTCGCATGTAATCTGCCAGGGAGGTACCATCTGCCAGTCTCTGCGCTCTATCGGTGGAAACCTGAGCACCCTTTGCTGCAAACCTAGCTGCATCCCTCTCGGCTGTCAACGAAGTAATTTGAGCCTAGGCTGCCTCAGCTATTTGTCTGGCCACATCCCTCTTAGCTATCAATGTTGCAATCTGTGATTGAGTTGTGACTAACTGAGCCTACACAGATGATAGAGTCTCTGCATGCAACTCAACTTGTACCTACATCTGAGCCTAAGTCTGCTCTAGTAAACCATAAGCCTAAAGAAGTTGCTCCTGAACGACCTCTAATTGAACCTGAAGATTTGCTATCTGCAGCCACTCTGAAACACCTCCCACAGCCTACCTCTTGTGAGGCATGGTCTCACCAGGAAAATATAAAGCAGGGCCCGACCCACCTATAGCCTCTCCACTATCAAATCTCTCATCTCTTCTTCTCTCATCTCCACTGCTCTAGCCACCAACATACTCCTCTACCCCAACATCCTCCTCAAGCTCGACATCTGCCTCACCAACCACACCAACATCCTTTGCCTCAACCCCTCCAACATCCTCTCTCCCCTGTCTCTGACCATGCGCAACAGGAACATCCTCCTTTGTAGGTAATGGGGCAGGCTCATCTAGAATGGTAAGGCATGGAAATGGATGCAAAGCGAAAAACTCAACGTAATCTGTCATAACTAGAGGCTCGACAATATCTGGCTGAATGTCCCACTCAAATGGTTATAAAGCCTGAAACTCCTAAATTGCAATAGCATATGACAAACAAGGCCCCCAATTTGTGGTATCTGACTGACGAAGAGTGTAGTGAGCAACACCCTAGGGAATACCCTGTACAATCCCATACTGTCTGTAAACCCATTTGATCAAGAATCTCTCTAAAACCCGATGAGCACGGCCAATCAGGATCATAGACTGACAAAGAAATGGTAGCTGAATATAATCATCATCCTAATTATCACAATCTAGGTAGGGACGCCATGTCATAGACTCTATATCATCAATAACTCTCCTCCAATACTCTAACTTACCCAGTTTGGACTGAGTAAGCCAGCCGACATATCTAAATGTGCATAAGGTCTCATGGGTGGCCTTTTTCTAATTGGAACTGGACGTGTGATAGCTATGTGCTCCCACGCCCATACCTGAAGCAAAGTAATGCCAACCAATTGAGAATCCCTTAGACCTACGATCAGGACTAAGGAATCCTCCAATGAAAGCAACAAGTACGGTAGGTAAAGTGGCATATGCATCAACCATTTCATGCCATGGAATCCACTCTTCTGCATTAGCATCATCCTAAAACACACTACAAAGGGCATCCATCCCACCGTACTCTCTCAAATCATATATGACAACATCTCCAACAATCAGAAGTTGCAAAATCTGCCAGACATCTTCTAAGGTGACTGTCATCTCACCAGTAGGAAGGTGAAAGGTTTTTTGCTCGCTATGCCACCTCTTGGCTAGTGTTGTCAACAAACCCCGATTAATCCTAATCTGGGGTATATATAGAAGAGGAGACAATCCACAATGTGTGATAATAGTTGTCTCAGGCTGTGCCAACCATGGTATGACATCAAATGTCCAGGGGAAATGCTCTCAAATCTAGAGGTTCCCCAATCGCTCCTTTTATCATAACAAGATCAAAGTCAATAAATTCATGTCAATCATTAAATAACATCAAAATACCATATCAATACAAGTTAGCTCTTGGTGAGATTTTGATTAAATCTCATGAGCACACATCATTGAACCTCACCTATCATGAGGTCAATCATCAATGCATCAAATCAACCTCACCTATCATGAGGTCATCATCAATGCATCAAATCAACCTCGCTTATCATGAGGTATGTCAATCATAATTATTCCTCACCTATCATGAGAATAGTTATCATCAAAACAAACATCAGACCTCGCTTATCATAAGGTTGAAAAATCATGTATTTGATTAGACAAATCATTCATATCAAACCAACAACTGATACGATTAGAAATCGAGAACATCAAGAAAAAATTCACAAAAATCACAACACTTTGATTTAAATGCTCTCAAAAAGGCATTAAAAGTGCTATTACAGATGGACAAAGTGCCATTTTATCAAAAGCACCATTCTATTTGGTCAAAGTGCTAACATTTTTGATAAAAGCGCTAAAACTCTAAACGCCCTAAAATAAGAGGTCAAAGCGTTAAAAAAGATAACCAAAGCACTAAAGATCTGAAAGCGCTAATGTATCTTACAAAAGCACTACAACGTCTATCCTAAATGCTAAACTTTGCAAAGTGCTAACCTAACCTACGAACGCGCTAAAATAGACCTTCGAAGAGCTAAAATTCGAGAAGCGCTACAACAGAACTTCTAAGCACTACAACGGAATTGAAAAGCGCTACAATAGATTCTAAAAGTGCTAAAAGGAGTTTAAATTTAAAAATCCAAAAAATACACAAAAAACAAGGCAATGCACAAAAACCAAGGAAAAAAATAGACATACCGAAGGTCCAAATGCGGTCGGTCGCTGATGTTGTCGAACATGATCAAAACAGTGGGTGTGATATGGAATCGACATCTCACTCCAAGTGACACAAGAATCTCTCTCACCAAGTTTTCAAAAGTCACAATGTACAAATGATTTTGAAAAAGACCTTTCTTAACCTTTTATAGGTTATTTGAAAAGGGATTTTTATGAGATTGATTTAATTTTTAAAAGGGGAGATTAATTGAAATTCATCCAGGACCACTTTCTTCATCAATTATTGGGAGATAAATTAGTTTATCATCAACTCTTCATCAAATCTACGTCAAATCATCAGAAAATCATAAAAATTTGAAAAATCCAAAAAAATCCAAAAAAAATCAAAAAATCATTAATTTATCTCCCAAGGGGGCATATATCCATCAATCACCTAAAAATTATGTCTTGGGCACTCTAAAAAAAATATCGTTGATACTAGCAGCAGCAACACAAAATTTTCTTTGAAGCAATGCGTAAACACATCACTTCAAAGAGGGGCAAAATGTAGACACCTAAAAATGGTCTGGAGAATCTAATTAATTAAATATGATTTATTTGATTAATTAATCTTAAATTCATCTACTTAGTAAATAAATAGAAATATTTATTTATATTAAGTTCACTTTTAATTCTTCTATTTTACCACACTATTTCCTCTTAATTAAATAAACAAAATTAAATACTTTGTTTTATTTAATTATTATCATTATTATTTCTTCTATACTTTATCCATCAATTCTATCTTAAAATTAAATACTTTGTGTTATTTAATTATCTTATCATATTTTCTTCTTAATTAAATAAAGATATCCTAAAATCTTTAATTTAATTATCCTATTCCTTCTATTTTAATTTAATAAACAAATTCTATAGTTTGTTTTGTTAAATTATTTATCTCTTTTTGCTAATTTAAATAAACGAAAAATATTTAAATCAAATCATAAATCAAATCCCTCTATTCACTCACCAATAAAATTCGATTTTTCAAATCTAATTAATTTAACTGACATTCATAGGAAAAGCCTCATGGACAAACCTACAGGAAATCCTCTCAATCTTCTTCCTCAAATCTTTCTTCTCATCTTGCCTGGTGTTCTCATGAGGAGGAACAATCCCCCATGATCAGCTCCACCTTCTCATCTCTTACCATTCAAATCTCCAGATTTAATCTCAGCCTCTGCTATGTTACCCCTGTGCAAAACTGTTGTCAGAAATCTATATATACAGCCTTCTAAAGCATGATAATGATCCGAAAAATCCCAATTTATGCAAACTTACTCTGCAGCAATACAACCAAGCAATCATGGGCATTAGCATTAGCATTTTAGTATCATCATAGCATCATGGTATTAGTAGATTTTATATCACGACAACATCATTAGTTTTTACTATAGCTTCCTTTTATCAATTTTCATCAGGATAGTTTACAGCAGCATCATATCATCTAGAAATCATTAGCAATCATCACATCATTGCACTTAACATCCATTTCATCCTCTAGATAGGCATTTTAAACAGTTACAATGCTTACAAATCTAAGAGCTTCTGTAACTTGATAAATCTTTGGAGACAGGAGACAATGGGATGCATTCAGGCTTTATGTGTTTTCAAATTTATTTAATTCATGTTTAATCTTGATACAATGTTTCATTAAGAGTTGTATTTAATTGTATTTAGTTTACTTTTTCCACACTTACAGTCTGCTATCAAACCAACACCACAGTGGCTCTTTCAACAATACAACTTCATCAAAGTATACTTTACCACACGCCAACATTCAATATTGCATTTACTTTGTCCACCACCATCGTGCAACGACAAGATGTATTGACGCTCGCACCAAGAAACACTTACCATTCACCTTCCTCGTATCCAGGACACCATTCTCCAGCACCACCAACCCACATAATTACCAAGGTCCACATCACCACAAAAAAAACCCGGTGACCTCCCTGCCAGCCAGGACACGCCCGACACTGACAAAAATCATGGCAGAAACTTCAAAGAAAATAGCCTATCAGCTAAAAATAAAAAGAAAAGAAAAAAATGAAAGAGAAATAGACAAAATATTTATATATCTTTACCTTTGCTCTAGCCGCTATGGCCAAAACTAATGGAATAAGTAAATATGTTTCTTTGTTTGTTTGTGGACACCTATCCCTAAGCATTCCTTGTAGAGCCTGACACCATGATCTTTTTCTTCCTTCTTAGTAAAGAATGAATAACCTAAATCAACACTCTATCTCTTGTGGATTAAGGATTTCATTAAATATAGTATGTATATCCACAAAAAACATATATATAATACATAAGGATATGTATGTTAAGATGAGAGAGGAGGAGCAGACACCTGGTAGCTACATGCCTCCCATGTTTGGCTTGGTAGAATGCTCCAAATTGCATATAATTTCCTTGTTCTCATTTCCATGCGCTCTTTTGTCTGAGGCTGTAGAAATATTGCGATCCATTTAGCTACATTGCAATAATCTCTGATAACCTAAAGTGTTGTGTTCTCAGTTTTGTTATTGGGGATCTTGTCTTTGTCATTGATCTGATCTAACTTGCAGGAATTTTAAGGATTGGATCTATATTATTTTGTTTCAATTTAGGGTCAAGACTCAAGAGCAATATATGAAGAGATTTGTAAGTCGGGTTATAATCTGTCCCAGATGAGTTAAATGGCTCATTTGTTCAAGTTGGGAATAGTGCATTTGCTCTTTTTTTTCAATGATTTTGATTGAAATATGGGTATGTCATTCCTATGTCCAAACAAGTTTATACAAATGATCTACATTAGTATTATTTTCTCTTATGATATCTGGGAAAAAAGTGTGGGAGTATTTAATCCCAAGCAGCAACGTGAAAGTGCATTTAATGCACCATTAGATGAAATCCAATTTGGATTGTTCCCCCCTTACCGTGTCTGACAACCTTGTTGGCCAGTTAATGTTGTTGGCAATGAATTTAATTTTGGTAGGTGAATTTGAATTGGGCACCAGATTTTGGAAAGGAAACAAAAGACAAAAGAATAGAATGTCTTTTTGTAGAAGCAGATTGTCAGTTTTGAGCAGCAATAGAAAGGAGGAATGTTTAGCAGAACAGAACAAAGAAAAGGAATGTTCAGGAGATCCTCAAGCAGCAGAAGACATTGACAGAGCAGTGCTCCAGTGCTCCAGAATATCTCTAGCATGCAGCATCAGCACATAAAGCTCCAGTGCACTAGAACATGCACAATTTTTGTATGAAGTGAATACAGAGATTTTGCTTTGAGTTTTTGCTTGTAGTTTTTGATTGTAATCCTTTTGGCGAATGAAATAGAAAATTGAATATATTATTTTTGTCTCCTTGTGGTTGTCTCATTTGTTGTTGTGTGTTTTCATTCTTTGCCCATTGTAGTTGGGTTTATTTTCCCAACAAAATGGTATCAAAGCCCTAAGTTTTCTAGGCATTTAGTTTTTTAAAGCCCTAGCTTTGTTCCTAGGCGTGTTGTGACAGAACTTTAGTTTTTTGGGTATTTGGGAAAGCCCCAATTTTTTGGACAGTGAAGAAAAGTCTTAGATTTTATCTGGGTATTTGTGTTTTCCCCCATTTAGCAAAATGGCTGGAGGAGACAATAGGAGTTGGTAGCAACCACCTATATTTGATGGAAAAAACTTTGATGTCTGGGAAAAGAAAATGAAAACCATTTTAGTAGCAAATGATTTGTGGGAGTTGGTTGCAAATGGGTTCATAGATGTGATTGATCCAAATGCATTTGCAACATTGAGCAATGCTCAAAAGAACCAGTTGAAGGAAACAAGGAAGAATGATGCCAAAGCCCTTAGTCTAATTGAGATAACCTTGATAGAGGCTATCTTTCCTTGAATAGCAGTAGCTATTTATGCAAAAGAAGCATGGGAAATACTTCAAACCACTTGCAAGGGGTTTGAGAAAGTCAGGTCAGTGAAACTCTAGCTACAAAGGAGAGAATTTGAGACCATGCAGATGAAGGACAACGAGTTCATTTTATATTTTCATACAAGGGCTTCCACCTTGATTAACCAATTGAGGATAAATGGAGAAACTATGGAAGAGCAGAAGATTGTGGAGAAAATTCTCAAAATTTTACCCACAAAATTTGACCTGGTGGTTATTGCCATAGAAGAGGCCAAGGACCTCTCAACATTATCAGTTGATGAGTTAATGGGTTCACTTCAAACCCATGAGAAATGCCTAAATAGGTCTAAAAATTCTTCCCAGGAACAAGCTTTCAAAGCACAAGCCAATGTGAGAGGAAAGGGAAGAGGAAGAAATGGTAAAGGAAGAGGTCAAAGAGGTAGAGGTAGAAGCAACTTCGGAAGAGGAGGCTCAAACAGTCAGAAGGAGGTCAACACCTTCCAATCAAACTTTCAAAACACAAAGAAAAATAGCAGCTTGAATCATAGATCTAATTAAGAGCAATGTGCAGTGTTACTACTGTCACAAGTACGATCACTATGCAAGTGAATGTAGGAAGAAAAAACGTGACCAAGGGAGTCAAAATGTAAACGTGGAAAACAAGAACAAAGATGAAAATGAAAAATAGTCACAAGTGTTCATTGCATGCAATCTTGCAGAACAAGGCAGCATTGAAGTTTGGTACTTGGACAGTGGTTGTAGCAACCACATGAGTGGTAATAGAAATTTATTTGCCTCCATTGACCACAACATTAAGTTTGAAATCAAAATGGGCAACAATGAGAAAGTTCCAGTCATGGACAAAGGCATAGTGTGCTTACAAACCAAGCATGGTGAAGAAAGACAACTCCATGATGTCTTTTATGCCCTAGGAATGAAACACAACCTCTTGAGCATTGGACAGATGGTCCAAAATGGATATAGAGTGCTAATGGAGAAAGGGGAATGCATCATCTATGACAGAGATGGAAGCAAGAAAGTTATGGCAGTGGTTCAAATGACAAAGAACTAAATATTTCCCCTCAAAATGCAAATCTCAGCATAGTCAACATGCTTGTAGCAGTCAGCCTTCAAGACAGTCACCCAAGGCCCATCCAAGCTTTGGCATTTGAGGTATGGGCATCTAAGTTATTCAAGTTTAAATATTTTAGCTAAAAAAGATATGGTTAGGGGCCTACCACCAATTGTAGAGCCCAATGGAAAGTGTGAAGCATGCATCCTAGGTAAACAACATAGGCAGCCTTTTCAATCAGGGCATTCTAGGAGAGCTAGAGCACCATTTGAGTTGGTGCATTCAGATTTGTGTGATCCCATGAAGACCCCAACCCTAGGAAGAAATGTTTATTTCATGACACTCATAGATGACTATAGTAGAAAAATATGGGTGTATCTTTTGAAGAAAAAATCAGATGCATTTGAGAAGTTCAAAGATTTTAAGGCCTTGGCTAAAAATCAAATCGGCCACTATATCAAAGTCCTCAAAATGGATAGAGGGGGAGAGTATATCTCTCAAGAGTTTATGATTTTTTGCAAGTCTCATGGTATTCAGAGACAACTGATAGCCTGGTATACTCCACAGAAAAATGGAGTGGTTGAAAGAAAGAATAGAACCATCACGGAGATGGCAGCAAGCATGTTGAAGGAAAAAGGTTTGTCTAATGAGTATTTGGGTGGTGTTGTAGCAACAACAGTCTACATTTTAAATAGGTACCCTACAAAGGCCATTCGTGATAGGATCCCACAAGAGGAGTGGATGAAATACAAATGGAGCGTTGAGCATTTGATAATATTTGGATGTGTGGCATATGCACTCGTGCCAAAAGAGAAAACATAGAAATTTGATGACAAAGGAGAAAAATGCATTTTCATAGGCTATAGTGAAGAATCCAAAGCCTATAGATTGTACAATCCCATCACCAAGAAAGTGGTGATCAAAAGGGATGTTGAATTCATTGAAAATGAGTCATGGGATGGAATGGTTGATAACAATATGGGTATTTAAGTCTCAATACCCTTTGAAGATGAAGAAGCTGCAGAAGGGAGATGCACCAGAACCTTACAACAAGGTAATAGTTCAGAAAATAGCAGCAACAGCTCTAGAAATTCACAGCAGGGAAGATGCTCCAGATACTTTCAGCAGGGAGGTTGCTCCAGAAACTTACAACAACAGTCTTCTTCATCAGTCTAGCAGTCAAGCATTTCCAAAAATTATGACCCTACGCTTGCATCATTGATGCCACGGAAAACTAGAAGCATAAGGGAAATTTATGACAACACAAAGTATGATGACTTTGATGAGAATTCAAATTTTGCTATTTTTTCTTATAGTGATCCAATGTATTTTGAAGAAGCAGTGAAAGAAGAAAAATAGTGTAAGGCCATGGATAAAGAGCTGGATGCTATAGTGAGAAACAAAACATGGGAGCTCACAAATTTACCCAAAGGAAAATCAGTCATTGGAGTTAAGTGGGTCTATAAGAAAAAATACACTGTTGATGGTAAGGTTGAAAGGCATAAAGCAAGGCTAGTTGTTAAGGGATACAAACAACAGCCTAGAAGAGATTATGATGAGACATATGCACCAGTTGCAAGGTTGGAAAATGTGCGGGCAGTCCTAGCAATTGCAACCCAACATGAATGGAAAGTATTTCAAATGGATATGAAATCAGCCTTCTTGAATGGAGTGCTAAAAGAAGAGGTGTATGTGGAGCATCTGCCTGACTACGAAGTCCCAAGGAAAGAATACAAGGTCTACAGGCTCCAAAAAGCTCTTTACGGGCTGAAACAAGCACCACAAGCATGGTACGGCAGAATTGATTCGTACCTTCTGAGCAATGGCTTTAGAAAAAGTGGTAGTGAGCCCACACTCTACATCAAGGCAGCCAATGGTGAGATTTTTATTGTTGTTTTGTATGTAGATGATTTAATTTTCACAGGAAATAGTAATGTTTTCATTGCTGATTTCAAAGAGGCAATGAAAAATGAATTTGAAATGATAGTCCTAGGTTTGCTAAAATATTTCCTAGGCATAGAGGTCCAACAAATAGATCATGGCATCTTTATTTCACAAACAAGTTAAATGCTAAACAAATCTTGAAGAGATTTAGAATGTTGGACAGCAAACCAGCCCCAACCCCAATAGCTACAAGTTTTAAATTAAGTAAAGAGGACAGCATAAGTGATATTAACCCAACTCTCTACAAGAGCATGGTTAGAAGCCTCATGTATTTGACAAAAACAAGACCTAATTTGATGTACGTGGTAAGCCTAATTTCTAGGTTCATGGAGCAACCTAAGGACACACACTAGCAAGCAAGAAAAAGAATTATAAGGTATGTCAATGGCACAAAAGGCTATGGCATTATGTACACCGCCTCCAATGAGTTTCAACTGATTGGGTACACAGATAGTGATTGGGGAGGAAATGTACATGATAGGAAGAGCACATCGGGATATTTGTTCCACATGGGTTCATGAGCAATATCATGGGCATCAAAGAAGCATCCCATAGTTTCTCTCTCCACAGCCGAAGCAGAGTACATAGCAGCAAATGCAGCAGCATGTCAGGCTATTTGGATTAGAAGAAGCCTTGCAGATTTGAATGAGCAACAAGAAGATGGTACAACCATATTTTGTGACAATGTGTCTTCTATTACATTGAATAAGAATCTCGTCTTTCATGGACGGAGCAAGCACATTGAAATCTGCTACCATTTCATAAGGGAGTTGGTGGAGCATGGAGAGATTCAACTTCATTATTGCAGATCTGAGTAGCAACTCGTTGATATTTTCACAAAGACATTGTCAAAAGAATCCTTTGAACGCCTAAGGAATAGGCTTGGTATGCAGGAATGCTTCAGAACTTTGGTTCTAGAAAACACAGAAAAACACAGATGCTCCAGAACTTTAGTTCTGGAAAACACAGAAAAATGAAGATGCTCCGTAACTTTAGTTTTGGAAAACTCAGAAAAGCGTAGATGCTCTGGAACTTTAGTTCTGGAAAACTCAGAAAAGCGTAGATGCTCTAGAACTTCAAAAGACAATTCTAGAATGCAGAACAGATGCACACAGGTTTGCTCTAGAAACTTTGCACTGATGCTCTTGAACTTTTGGTTTGTTGCTCTAGAAGTTTTGCAGAGTGATAAAAAGTAAGGACCGATGCTCTAGAATCCTTGCTTTGGAAACTTTGCTCCAGAAATTTTAAATGATGATGAAAAGCAGAATGACTCAAGATTAAGGGGGATTGTTGGAATATTTAATCCCGAGCAGCAACGGGAAAGTGCATTTAATGCACCATCAGATGGAATCCAATTTGGATTGTTCCCCTCTTGCGGTGTCTGATGTAACCTTGTTGGCCAGTTAATGTTGCTAACAATGAATTTAATTTAGGTAGGTGAATTTGAATTGGGTGCCAGATTTTGGAAAGGAAACAAAAGACAAAAGAATAGAATGTTTTTTTGTAGAAGCAGATAGTAAGTTTTGAGCAGCAACAGAAAGGAGGAATGTTCAGGAGATCCTGTAGCAGTAGAAGACATTGACAGAGCAATGCTCCAGTGCTCCAGAATATCTCTAGCACGCAGCATTAGCACAGAAAGCTCCAGTATGCCAGAACATGCACAATTTTTGTATGAAGTGAATACAGAGTTTTTGCTTGTAGTTTCTTATTGTAATCCTTTTGGTGAATGAAATAGAAAATCGAATATATTATTTATGTCTCCTTGTGTTTGTCTCCTTTGTTGTTTTTTGTTTTCATTCTTTGCCCACTGTAATTGGGTTTATTTTTCCAACAAACAGTAATATCTTTGTGAAACCCAAAATCAATTCTAAGGCTTGTTGAGCATCGATGTTCATTATCAAGTTATTCTTAATAGAACACACAAAGCCTTCATTTAACAGATAAATACACAACTATTTTAGAATGATACAAAACCCATCAAAAAATGATCTGACTGCATACAGATTCCCCAAAAAACTAACTAAAACCATGGCCTGTGCCTTCTCTTAGATATTCTCTCCTACACATAGAGTCGTCTCCTAGAAATTTCATAATTAAGATGGATCAAAGAATCTCCCAACAGAAACTAGACATTCCATTAGTTTATGACTACAAAGCTTGGCTATGGGAAAATTCACCGTCAACAATTTACTAAGGGAAAATTCATTGTCAACGGGAAAATTCACTGCCATTGGAAATTAATCGCCAAAAATTCATGCAATTAATTTTTTTCACGGTGAATTGTCATGGTGGTGAATTTTCCCGTGGTGAATTGTTGGCAGTGAATTTTTCGTCCGTGAATTGTTGACGGTGAATTTTTTGTATGCCACAAAGTTTATTTGTTGTAGTTCAGATTATAGATGTCTTCAATACTGCAAAGATTGTGACCTACGGCTCCAACAGAAATGTGCTTTACACCTCATAAACTTAATTTGAGACATGGAGTGATAGAGTGCATTTGTTTTGTGTGGAAGACATGTAAACTTGAGAAACAAATAGCGTATGTTGGTTTCATGTTCTTTGACATCGTCCACCTTGACTTTTTTGTTATTCCTGTGTTCACGTGATTGCTCAATGTCATAAGTTTATCAATATTTCACCATGGAAGTTGCTTAGGAAAATTTTTCTAGCATTGGCGAGATTTTCTTTGATCTGAAAATTCAGGTGTGAGACAGTTTTGATGGGCTGTGCCCACAATATATAGCCTATTGGCTTATTAAAGAGTTGTGAGGCTATTGTTCTATTATAGTATCAAAGCAATATTGAGTGTGACTTGATCTTGGGTGTACTTAGAAAGATGAGAACACCTTGAAAATGATAGAGATCATCGAGAGGTTTGTATAGATGAATTGGCCTCTAGTATGCCAAAATAACAGTTTGCAATGGACAACTTAAAATCATAGGAAAAAAAAAAAAGGCAAATCGGTGAGAGTTCCTATCTCCAATACCAAAAATCTCTTCATAGGTCATGTCAACAACATTTCTCTCGAATTGCTGATTTGTGGGTCAATAATTGGTAAGGTGTTAGGTGAAGCCACCACCACATCCTTTGAATTCCTCCATTCAAATGTTGTTGCAAGAAAAAGGGGAAGCTTGGTGTGAAGGGTTTTATCAAATGTCATTCAGCAAGGAGGACTCAGTTTTATCGAAAGTGAAGCTTCATATCTTCGATTATAAGATCTTCCTTGTAGAGAGAACTTCTTTCTGCAACATATGAAGACATCAAAAGAAGTTTGTTGTAGATGAAGATGATACAAAGGTTGTCATTGCTGATGCATGAATAATAAAAAATATGTTAGATTGAGTTAGTTGTTTACTAACATAACACTAACATAATAGTTGTTGAAATGATATATGTGTTGGGATCATCAAAGCACATATGAAAAGGTTGTCAAAGGAAATATAGGTTCGTCAATATGCCTCTATTTGGGTGTTGGACAAGAAGAAGTGCTTGAGGTCTCGAAGGGGCAATATTGTGCTCATTTGATATTTTAATGGATGGTTGGCTGTAGGAAGCATGTCAGAGATATGTTAAGATGAAAGATAAAGTTTGTAATATGGAAGAATATGCTGAATGTCCAAGAAAATTCAGTTCTTCATAAAGGGTGAGTGTTGTTTCCTACAGCCAAACATCCACTGAATATCAAATGAACACAATATTGTCCCTTCCAAATCTCAAGAACACCCAAATGAAAACATATTGAAGAACCTATATTTCTTCTAACAACCTTTTCATATGTTCTTTGATGATCCCAACACATATATCAAATACTATGTTAATTTATTATTATCAATTAATTCCAGTAAAATATCATGTTAAATTTCAGGTTTGTGAGTTGTAAGGAAACTGTGCAGCTTTTGTTCTATTATCCAAATGTGATAGTAAATATTGATATAAAAGCAATATGTTATATGTGGGAACTATTGCTTTTACTTCTTTCTTTTCTCAGATAAATGCAGCTGGGCCAACGATCCTTTTCCCTCTAATACTTTTTGTTTGTTTCTTTCGTTTCAGTTTGAAGTCATTTATCAATAGAAGAGGCGAGAGTTTCGTTTAATATAAAAGCTATGGGCATGGACTTTCTGCACCCGGAATGGCAATTCATACCACCCAATACTGATGTCACAGTTTTTGGCATCTTCGACAAAACTCTGATTAAACTATTCCACTTGCGACCAGACCATAACACTGCAATTTGAACTCAAACAACCGCTATAAAGACATATTGTAGGAGTTATGGTTCTTTGCAGCATCCCTTGAGCCACAACAACAAGGGCAATGGAAGTGGGTCTGATTCATGAGTTTGTAGGGGTTTTCATGGGTTTGTCTGCACATTGGATTTAGCTATATTTTTAGCAAGAATGGCCTCTTTTAGGCTGCTTGCCATTGCTGGGCTCAATGCCTCATGTCATTTGACAGATCTGTCAAGGAAATATGGTACCTCTAAAATGGTGGTGGCCAACACACCTGCTGCTGCAAAGGCCTTTTTGAAGACTTTTGATATAAATTTCTCCAACAGGCCTCGCAATGTAGGGGCTACTTATTTGGCTTATAACATGCAGGACATGGTGTGGGCTGCCTATGGAGACCGTTGGAAGATGCTCAGAAAGGTATTTCATCACAGCCTTCTAAACTATCTGTTTGTTTTCTTGTCTGTGCTACAACCCATCTTGTCTATGGATTTTTAGTTTTTTGAAAAGAGCTTTGAAGTAAATTCTGATCCTTAATTAGATGTTTTTTCACTCTCTTACTTTGATGCAATCTATAATACTAATTAGACTTATGGTTCTTTTGTTTCAAAAGATTGTCTAGGAGCTTCAGAAATCACCACTAGAATCCTTAGAACTTAGTACTCTTATCTCCATGGCATACTTCACTGCAACCTCTCTGTTTTATGAAATGAAATGAGAAAAAAAAGGTTATACTCACCTATTCTTGTTAAATTCCTGTGAGAAGTTTTCATTTTCTTTTTCACTATAATTGATGAATTTATTTTGAGGATGATATGCCTGTCTCAGATAATTTTTACTATTCATAAACATCATTCAGTTTAACAATTAAAGGTTAATTTTAGTTAATAAGAAAAGGATAGTCAATGGGCTTTTGATCTATTGGTGAAATTGAATGGTTCTTCATGAGTCCACCAAGAACCAAATCTTGCTGAATGCAAAGCCGCACGTATTGAATAGTATATATCTACATTTGATACAATGTATTAGGAATATTATATCTTTTTTTTTTATTGAAATAAAGATGAAAAATGAAATATAGAGTTTCAAGCTAAGACAATTGTTTGATTAGGAAGAAAATATAAAATTATTAAAAATGATAAAGCACGATCTACTCTCATTCGAGTTTATTTTAAATAAGGCTAACAATGTTCTATGTTCATTTGATTTGTTAAGCATTAACTATAGCATAAACATTTTGGATATATATCCATAATTTGATCAACTATCATTCGAGTTTATTTTAAATAAGGCTAACAATGTTATATGTTCATTTGATTTGTCAAGCATTAACTATAGCATAAACATTTTCGATATATAGATAATTTGCCTTTCTAGTCTATGTGAAATGCCCATAAGTATTTTAATATATTGATCTTCTATAGAATGATAATAAAAAGTAAGTTAATGTGCATGCTAACATTAAATATTCAAATAGAAGTGTAACTAATAATATCATTTATACTTCTAATGCTTGTAAAAAAATTGCATTTAAAAAAAATCTCTCAATTAAATTTAAACTATGCAAAGGAGTGAAAAAGAAATAAAAAAATTTAAACCATAGGCATGAATTATAAGATCTTATGATTTTTAAATTAAAGTTGAAAGGTTATAATTAGAGGACCTCATCTTAGATTAAGGTAACTTTCACTATAGTAGATGTAAACTTGTTTCCTTTTATAATATTTTTATATATGTTTAAGATATACTAATACAATAGTAGATAGTGGGATTCCAGAATATTATGGATTGTTCCTGATAGTATTTTAAAGTGAAGAAATTAAGTTATAATTGATTTTGTTTTATGTGTTTTGTAGGATATGTTCACTGTAGGAACTGACACATCAAGTAGCGTGATAGAATGGGCACTTGTTGAGCTTATTCTAAATCCCAAGCTTCTAGTGCATGCCAAGGCTAAAATGGGTGAAGTTATTGGTAAAGATAGGCATCTCTAAGTATCATACATTCCAAAGCTTCCCTACTTAGTGGCCATTTGTAAGGAAGGCTTCTATAAACATCCTTCCACTCCTCTCATCCTACCATGAGTTTCTACAAAGGCTTGCCAAGTTGATGGCTACTACATACCTAAGGGAACATGCCTCACACTCAATATTTGGGGTATTGGAAGAGACCTAGAAATATGGGACAACCCCTTGGAGTTTAATCCTAATAGGTTTGTGGGATCCAAAATTGATCCACGTGATAGTGACTTTCAACTCATACCCTTTGGTGCAGGAAGACGTATGTGTGTTGGCACTAGGATGGGGATTGCCATGGTAGAGTATAATTTAGGGTCATTGATCCATGCTATTGATTGGGAGTTGCCACCAAGGAAGAATAGCCTAAATATGGAGGAATCTTTTGGGTTAGCACTCCAAAAGAAAGAGCCTCTTGTGGCCAAGGCTACCCCTTGACTAGCCCTATATATATAATATTCTTCTTTAAGGATATCTTTAAATAAACTATTGTATGTATTATGTATGCAATAAAATAATGTTTAGTATCGCATTGAAATGTTTCATAATAATTGTGGTATTTAATTTTATTTATGAATGGATTACTTTGAATAGTTCATATTTGTGATGCTTACAAATAATATAATTGATGTATATCAATGGATATTCAATGTGTTAAAATGTATAATCAATATAATACCATGAAGTTATTTTTGATGAACTAATTATTGTCATTTTATTAAGGAAAATCAATTATAGGCAATATGCTAGACTTAAGTCCCTCATCTATTTGTGAGAAATATACCATGACAATATTTAAATATTTTTATATATTAAAAAAGATGTAAACCCTTCAAACAATTGCAAAACAAACTTTAATGTAAAAATATATCAACACTTTTAAAGGAATAACTAAAAATCAAACTACTAAATTTTTTGTTAACATGAAATAGTAAATACTCGGTAATGATGCATCCTTAGTATTTATAAGGGCACATTCTACATATGACTTGAGTTGTTCCCCGAAGAGACAACACTATTTGTGGAGTGTATGACAATGACATATAAACTAGATTTTAACTATTATATATATGATGATTTTCATGGGTAAGTGCACCAAGATGGTCGCACTTTTGTGGCCAAACAAGAGAAAAATATGACATAACGCGTTCGCGTTATAACGCGAACGCGTTATGTCTTTTTAAAAGCAAAAAAAAAAGTGAATCAAATATCATTTGTCATTTGCTTTTTACTGGTTTTCATCTCCGCCCGCGGCCAAAAACCCTGCATTACGCGCTCGCGTTGTTGGGAGGTGATTTCTTCACATTTCATCAACTTCAGTTGGATTTTCTTCACAAATATGGCGCCACGACGACGAAGAGATGCAAGAGGTAAGTTTTGTTTGGTATTTGTTATGAATTTTTTTGTTTTAAATTGATTTTGTTTGTTTTAGTTTAGAAATGAATGATTTTTTTGTAATTTGTAGGAAATCCTCAACAAGAGGAGGAAAATCCTCAACCAAATCAACCTCAACAAAATCAACCTCCCCACTCATTCTCTCAATACCTCCCTGCACTCAAGAAAATTTGAGGAGTGAAATTGAAAACAATAGAAAAGAAGTTAGGATCTTATTAGAGGTTGAGTGGATCAAAATTTTCAACCACTAAAGAATACAATCTAGTGATTCATTGAAGGATTTTAAAAAATGTAGATGCAATTACCCAACAAATATCTCTGGATGCATAAAATAGAGGGAAAACATCGAGGGCATATTATGGAGACAAATTATCATATAAACAAGTAAAAGATTTAAAGATTACTAAAGGTGATTTGTGCTCTCTATTCACTGACCCTAAAACAAATCAAAATATCACCCTCAATGCAAAGAGGTTTCCTATTCATTAGTGCCACCACCAAGAGATTAGGAACCATTTTTATGGCAGATGGTATATGGTCTTTGATTACCCACCGTGCAATAACCGTGAAGTCCCCCAATATTTTCTTAGGAAATTATACTGTGAGTTTGTATTGAACCAAATCCTAAATTATTTTGATATGAGGGAGTTTCAGGGGAGAGGTGGGGGTCAGCACAGGATAGCTCCGGCACAAATGGGATCCCATCGGCTGTGGGAGACAACATCTCGCTAGCACCCTCGTGAGTGATGTCTGCAGCTTGCATGAGAGTGTTGATGAGAGACTTTATACATCATCCTTGACTAGGAGTGTCATCCACCACACTAGCCCCATTGTACAAGAACCAGTGGGAGCCTCGTGGTGGACCCCCGAGGCCATGTGTGTGTGTCGATCTGCCTAGCTACTTGTTCAGGAGGGACCCCACCTCGCCTCGTGAGGGTGCTATGCAAGATCCATATGCTTCTACGCAGCCTGATCCGTATGCATCTATCGGGATGGAGAGGGCGGCTGACATTCTGCATGATGCATATGGTATTGACAGTCAGGTAAAATTCAACATGTTCATTGAATTTAGTTTATTAAATTTCAATTGTGAAATGCAAGATTAACTAATTTAGTTTTATTATTTTAATAAAATTGTAGGGTCATAGCGTTGAGCCTGGATATACTAGTCATCAGCCTGTTTATTTTTGCAGTACACCTATCAGTGGGGTATGTAAAGTTAGTAAACAATTCTAAATTTAGTACACATGTGTTAATAGCATTGTTTTATGAATGGTATTTTAATATGTGATTTTGGATGTTGAATAGGGTACTGTCGAAGGATTCAAGGGAACACCTTTGAGTGCAAGTAGATTTACTCAAACATTCATGGAGGTAATATAGAATAAAGAGAACTTAACTAATGAATTCTAAGTTTAATCTATATTTGTGTATATATAGTCATAAGAGTATATGGATTCACTAGGTTATTATTCAAGCTTTTAAGAATCGTCCTACTATGATTGTTTGTCTTAGAATTCCTACACTAGCAAGCTATATATAATAAAAATTTAACATGGAATTGATAAAGGTAGAGCTACATTCTACTCCATCCTATATAATTTTTTGTGATGTCAACGTAACCAAGAATAAGACTATGGATGTCCTACACATGATGTCAATGTAACAAAAAAAAAACTTCTATCCTCGACCCTATCTATCAGCCACTTGACTCCTTCAATATCTCCTAGATTCTTGGAGATGCTTAAGACTAGGTCAAAATACCCTATATTCTCGTCATTTGTTGCATAGCTCATCGAGTTTCCCTATATGTTCTCTAACTAATCATGATTGCATGGAAAGAAGTTATAAGTACTCATTAAACTCTCAACTATTGGAGCCTCCTCAAACTTTCCCATAGGATGTGGAAAATGCTTAGAAATGATTAAATTTCCTAATAGGGTGTGGGAGATCTTTTAGGAAAACATTTGACACTAATTTGATCCATTGAATTCTTCTTCATTCTTATATATTCCTCAAATATACCTTGCAACACCCCTATCATACCTAAATCTACTACATTCATGTCCTTGTTAGCTAGCATGTAGGTGATATAGTATGGTCCATGAATTTTTATGTCTTCTTTTTTCATTTTTCTATACAGTCCTCTTTTATCTCACTACTAGGGTCTCACAAAAAGAAAAGAAAAACATTACTTCTTTTTCTCATCTAAGGCCCTAAGGTTTTAAACCCCTTAGATGCAAGGATTCAAAGCACATCAACCATGTGGTACAAATGACTAAATCCCAAAGATGATCTGTAGCAATGAAAGAGTTTGAAAAGGTAGAGAGAGCTACACTAGTGACTCAGGAGAAACTTCAGCTTTCAAAAACAAAGCCAATTAGGCTGGCAGACATGTGGACCAGACAACATTTGGTGGAAGAGGAAGAAAGATGACTATAACTTGAGGCCTACCATACTGATTTTGATATTCAACTATGAGATTAGGGAAGAGAGCTGATATCATGTATCAAAAACATTAAGTATGCATTCTTCTAGCCAATGGATATGAGAGATGATTACTTTTCTTCATTTTCATTTGTATAACCATATCATGTGTGGGAACCATGAAGACCAAGGATGTCCGGTTTTATGTGGAGGTAATGGATGTGGTCCAAACTTTAGGAGGGGCAAGAAGGTCAATGTATGATCTTGATGAAATTAAGGAAGAACAATAAGAGAGGAACATGAAAAATAAAATCAATACATAGTTTCAAGGATTTTTCAAGCGAGTAAGAGAGCTATGGGAGCAACCTCATCTAAAATATTTTGAACTAGAATTTTATATAGCATTTAGAGAGCTTGGTTTTCATGGAGTTCCTTTCAAATCCTCTGCTTTTATTGTTCCTATGGCAAATTTTTTGGTAGAGTTGGTGGAATTACCTTTCTTAGTAATCACTATTACTGAGATTGAGATTGTTAACCTTGAGAGAGTAGGACTTGGGAAAAAGGGATTTGATATGGCTATTGTTTTCAAATAATTCAAGTGAGATGTACTCCATATGTACACCATTCCTCAATCTTCACTTGATGACATCAAGGAATGGATGAACTCCATGGATATAAAGTATTATGAAAGTAGAATGAACTTGAATTGGCAACCAATTTGTAAGACTATTACTAATGATCTAGATAAATTTATTGAAGGTGTTGGTTGGGAATTTTTGAATATGGAAGCTAGTGATTTTGATTCTAATAATTTAGAAGGGTCAGATCAAGGATACAAACCCTCTAATGTAGAAGAGGAATCATAATTAGATTTCATACAACCACCATCAAGAGTGTTACAAGCCAATCAACAAGATGGAGGGAATTCTTATATAAGGATAATTTTCAATGTTGCAAGTAC